>CAODLS010236102.1:0-14790 GCA_948243855.1 Flueggea neowawraea
AAGTTGTCACTTGTTAATGATGCAGCTTTGTTGTTTGATGAAATTCCTGTGAAGAACACAGTGTGCGCTAATGTGCTATTGTCAGGTTTTGCTGAGGCTAAATTCTGGGGGAGAGCAATTGAATTGACAAGGAAGATGCCCTTTCTGGATTTGGATTATGATCATTTCTCGTTGTCGGCAATGCTAAAAGCTTCTTCCGGGTTATCTGCAATTGAATTGGGTAGGCAAGTGCATGCTTATCTAATCCGTAAAATGCATGATGTGCAAAATGATGCTTTCTTGCAAAGTTCATTAATTGAAATGTATGGTAAGTGTGGCTTTGTGGATAAGGCTCTGCAAGTTTTTACTTTGGCAGGTTTTAGACTTGAAGGAGAGAGAAATAGGGATGTTGTGTTATGGACCTCAATGCTTGGTGCGTATGGTAGGAATGGGAAGTTTAATGAGGTGATTGGATTATACAACGGGATGTTAAAAGAAGGAATTGAACCAGACCGTATTGCATTTGTGACTGTAATTTCAGCTTGTGGACACACCGGGCAAGTAGACCTTGGGATTGAGTACTTTGAATCGATGACTAGTGAATATAAGTTGAATCCCGGGCCAGAGCATTATAGCTGTGTGGTTGATTTACTTTGTAGGGCTGGTGAATTGGATAAAGCGTGGAAGATGGTGAATGAAATGCTGGCTAAAGGACGTGAGAATTTTAGCATTTCCATGTGGGGGGCTTTGCTTAGTGCTTGTGAGGAACGTGGAAATATTGAACTGGGAAAATTGGCTGCTGAAATGGCAATCAAGTTGGAGCCTGAAAACGTAGGGATCTATGTAATGCTATCGAATTTATATGCTAGGTTTGGCATGTGGGATGAGATCGGCCAGTTGAGGAAATTGATGAAAGGAAGAAGTTTGAAGAAAGATGTTGGACGTAGCTGGATCCAGGCTATAAGTTGACAGAAGTGGGACATCGGTCTGGATTATGATGCGGTATCCACTGTTTCAACTTTTATTTTTCAGCTGAATTTCTTGAGCTTGGACCGTGTTACTTCAATGATAAACTTAATATCTATAATTTGAAGAAGCAGGGAGGAAGGAGGTAAATATCTCCGGGCCGGGTACAATGATGCAATAATACGTCTGATATGTGGAAGCACAGAATAAATATACGAGGGAAAGGACTTGAGAATTGATCTTTCTGCATCAAGGTTGGGCGGCAAGCATTTTAAACTTGTCCCTTTTGCTATTGCTGTTATGAATGCAAGGTCTCATCGTTCAATGAACGAAATTTCACGCTTATTTCTTCTTCATGTTCTTAGTACCTTCCTGCTATGAATCCTTTCCATTCAACCGCTCATTACATCTCTCTTCCGCAACTTGTCGCTCTCTTCCTTCTTACGGTTTTGGCTCTATTCTCAGGAGCAGCACCTCGATGACTTGTTGCAAAAGGCAAAGGCAGCTTGACTTGAAAAGGAACAAGTCATCAATGGAGAGACCTGACAAACTCGAGGGTACCAATGTTAATCACCCTGTATATTGAACAATGGTAACTACTTTTGGAACTCTGATTTGTAATGTAGATGTTGTTTGAAAGAAATCAGCTCGAAGCAGGCATTGGAGTCCTCATTAAAAACCACCAAGGACAGATCATTGATTGCGCCACAATGATCTTTTTTGTTGCCAATAAGCTGAAGTCGCTGATGTGTATGCTCTCACTTTAGCTCTAAGGCTCATCCAAACCCGGAATTCTTTGATCCTATTGTAATCCAGACAGATCTGACAAATACAATCAGATGGATTAAAGATGAGATTTGACAATTGTCCTTGGTCCTTGGTTTGCTAGAACAATATTAGTTGATAAAGTTATCTTTGACAAATGTAATAGCTTTGGCTATTATTCAAAAGATGTTTCAGCTTACTGGAATATACTTATAAATTGCTTAACCATTTGAATATAGACATTGTGTTCTTTTGTTTTATATAGTTTACCACTATTGAAATCTTACGTGCTTCCAGTTATGCTACTGTTCACTTTTAGTAGCATTTACAAACCAACTTATTATCAATTGTAAGTAGTTGAAGGAACTAAATATGCTCGAGGCTTCAGTTCAAAGACCAAAATTTCCACACGTCTATTTTATGAAAACAAAATTGTTAAGTTTTTGTCCAGTTGTGAAAAAAACATGATTTGGATCAAGGGAGGAGTAAAACATCAGCTGATGACTTTCTTTATTCGATCTGATTTTGATAGCTCTATGTACATGATCATCAAAATCTGTTAGCAAAGCTTTTTATTGGTTTTAATGTTGGAAGGTCTTGCCGAATCAAAATATTGACTTGTCAGTATGCTTTGAGTCAAGGCACCATTACTGTTGTCGAGCCTAGAATCCATTGCGAGCTAGCTTAAAAGATTAAGCAGAAATTTTTATTTTCTTCAATTAACTTCTGTTGAACTACTGCCATCTCTTTATTGTCTTTGCCAATGAATAATGTACTGGCGGCGGGGTCTTGGCATTCCTTCTCGAGTCATCTGCATCTGCAAAACTGACTGCATTGAGAACTTGAAGTAGAGAAAGAAATGGTGCTCGGGGTAGTTAGTTACTTACCAGTTTCAACTGGATTCCCTCCAAGAGAAGACCGGCGAGATCGGTCAGTCCCAGATGTTTGAACTCCAGTGAGTGACTGCCTTGTTAGTGCTTTTGCATTAGCTGTAACTGGTGACTTTATATCATTGTTATTGTTAGTAGGTTTTATTGGTGACCGCGGTTCCTTTGCTGGATTCCTGTAAGTTAGCAAGATCAAGATTATAGCATTTCTGATCTGAGATTACAGAAATGTAAATGGCATAGTTTAGTCTTCATACACACCTCTTCTCAGAGCCATTAATTAGCTTCCCAATGGTTCGCAAAGATTTCCTGATTTGAGTTCCTTTTCCGTTAGAGTTATCCATTGCATTGGCTATCCAAGAATCTGTAGAATGAGTTAGTTCACTCTGCACATTTCTGGCAAGTACTTGCGGGTCTGGTGTTGTTAATAGCTGAAGAGTTGGAATTCTTGTCCTGTTATCAGCTTTGACCATTCGCTTCTGATACGATAAACTGGTTGGACTTACAGGAGTGTTGATATGATACACATCCATCATTGAATTGCCATTGGCATAATGTCCATATGGCTTGATCAATGCTTCAGGATCTTGAGGATGGCCATACTTCTGCGAAGTAACAACTGTGTCAAAATGTAGCATCTTGCTTTTATCATCTGCTAACTTTGGTTGTAAATTTTCCTTCTTCACAGATCTTGGACCTTCCAAGCTTAATCTTCGTGAACGAGTCGTTGTAGAAGGGGTTTTCAGTCCCTTTTTATCTCCAGGATTCATCTTTTTCTCAGACTTCGTGTTGCTTCCGTTCTCAATGCTTAGTCTCCTCTGGCGCGGAGGAGTTTGATCAATCACTGCTTTTGGTTTCTCACATGGAGATCTTGGTTCTTTTACTTTGAGCTGTGCATTCTGTGTCTCCTTGATACTGCCATTCTCAGTGCTCAGTCTCCGCACACGTGGAGGAGTTCTTTCGCTCATTGCTTCCTTGTTTGCTAATGCCTTTTTAAGGTTCTCAACCTGCAATTTAACAATGCATTATAGTTTTATGTACTTTGTTGGCTCTCTTGAGAAAAACACTACATTTGGGTTGATCCCAGAAAATCAGAAGGAAGCTAGCAGATACATTCAATTAATCAGAGTAGCTCAAGAGAAAGGAATGTAACATCAGAATGAAAGTTTGGGAACAACTATGTTTGGCACAGAAAAATCAGAATTGATGATTTGCTATAGAAGCCACAAAGTATTGATAATTTCCCAATGGAATATTTTACCTGTTCTTTGAGCTGCATAGTCTCACCGCTTTCCTTGTTTGCCCGAGCAGCGCCAAGTTCCACCGTTGATACCCTTTGAGAGAATTTCAAAGTGCTGATAGTTTCCCCGAAAGAATCTCCTTCTGGACTCACGTGCGCAAACATTAATGTTTTAGCATGTCCACCTGCAGTCAACAATGGTAACTGTCAACATAAATTATAGAGAGAAAATAAAAGGTAACCTGCAAAAATTTTGAATATTCAACCTAAAGAGTCTTGCAGGAGAAGTGTGAGTTTGCTGTTTCTGTACGGAACGTAAGAATTTCTCTGTGCCAAGGCTGCAATCACGTCTCCAAGACAGGAAAGGGACTTATTGATGTACTGAGCCTCTTTAAGACTATCTCCTGTAACTTCTGATTTGTCCACCCTTTCACTTCCGGCTAGGTCTACCAAATGAAGGCAACTACGAAGCATGTTTCCCGATACATCTTTACCATGAATATGTACTGTCAGGATACTGCAAAGGCATGTTAAAACTACACTGTCAATATTGCAATTCAGGTTTTATCTGTTTTGCATTATCAGTTACAGTTTTCATTTCAGAAATTTACAGCAAAAGGAGTAGTATAAAAAGAAAAGAAAAACTGACCTATGGGACCGACTACTTTGACTGTTGATTGCTGTGGAACAGACAACCCGATTCACTTCTCCAAGCTTCATCAGATGAAGGACATCAGCAGTGGACTTCACTGAGTGCAATGTAGCATCTGGAAGACTCATGCCGTTGTCACCAGTACAACTTCGAATCTCTAATTTGTGCATGGTTAAGGAAAAAATAAGTTTTATAGTAAAGGAGTGCAGTATGCACAGAGAGAACAGTAATTAAGTTTCCATAATGTACAAACAAGAAAATTTGAAAGGATATTTGTTGGCTGACAGATCTTCTGCAAGGTCTCGTACTTGTTCATTATATATTTCCACCATCTGAACTTGAATATGATAAGTTACAACATCCTTCCTTGCATTAGAAATGTGAAAGAGATCGTTGAGAGCAAGATAATTAATCCCCATGTCCTTGCTCAAGCTGCCTGGTGGACCATTCTGTCATCATTCAACACATATCAGGTTGAAAATCCAGTGTTCTGTGTTTTACTAATGAGTCAACTATACAATCTACTAAATTTAAAATTTTGTATGTTCTTACCATTGTGTATGTTTTTCCGGATCCAGTTTGACCATAAGCAAAAATGCATACACTGTAACCATCCATAACTGACCGGATTAATGGTTGGATGTCCATGAATACCTCATCTAGAAAAGAACATGCCATAATCAAGAAAGAAAAGTATGAGATTTAGTATTTCAATTGTGCAAGAATCTCAGTTGTACATTAACATGAACGTATCAGGTTATACTACCTTGAGTGGAAGCAGGTCCAAAGATCCGGTTAAACTGAAACATTTTCCTCCCGTCCTTTTGAGGCTTTGACGGATCCAAAATCACTAGTGAACCATCCTCTCCAATAAAATCTACCACATTCCTTGTTTCAGCCGGAAAGGCAGGTCTGATTCTGCAGTAAACTCGAATATTTCCTGGAGAAAAGCTTTATCAGTAGCAAAGCATGATAGATATAATATAAATGGTTCCAAATTAAACAAAAACATTTTGCAATAAAGAGACTGAGATGTTTTCCACAGTTAACCAACCTTTCATATCTTGAACCATGTTATATAAATTTCTGTTCTCTTTCAAAACCCTGTGGTAGCCAAGAGCAGCAGTAGACATTTCCTGCACCTGAATATCTGAAAAAAATAGGAAAAGGACAAACATTATATACATGCGAATATTCTCATTAATATTTTTATATCATTGTATAAGGAGTTGTATGTTCCAGATCCTAAAGGACTTCAATTTATATTTACGGAAGTATGTTCTCTTTCTAAGTTAAAAGAGTAACTTACTGAGCTCTCTCATATCTCTTTCCAACTGGGATTGCAAGTCCGAAAACTCCTTCTTTGTTGTCATTAACAAGGTCTTTAGATCCTGCAAAATGAGAAAAAGAATACAAAGTCCCCTCAGATGGCGAATGCTCAGAATCAGACCAAGAAAGGACAGTCTACACTTATTCCAACCTAATGATCAATATTGCCTCCCACATTATTTCTTCAAAATACTTTAACGTAATATCACTTTTGGTTTTGTGCAGTTCCGGAAAATGATATGCATATGTTTAATTTTGTGGGCTTATTTTTCTTTGAATTCAAAACGAAACCCAGAAAGATTTCGCCCTGAAAGAGAGTGCCTTTTTACAGAGCAACACAAAAGGCAGTGATGGTGATTGTGAATGCTATTCTGCGTAGAACCAACAAGTTTAGTGTTTATCCTCAGCTTTTTATTCCACTTTCTGGTTCGGTTCCGAAGCAAAGGCCTTGGAATGGTAACGTTAACTGTGGGAGGAGGGGTTTATTTGAATTCAAATCTGTTGGGACAAACGTTATTTGATATATCTGGAGCGTTGATGTGTTGTTCTCGGTAATCTAATCCGACGGATGAAATTTTGGCATTTGTAGAGCGTGGATGCACGGCTTTGTGGAGAGCTAAAAATGGGCGCGTGACTGGCACGGAGATTTTATTGACGTGGGAATGCATCGAATTTGTTGTGGTGATTAGGAGCTGGAGCTGAGGGATTCGAGGCTTTAAAAGTTGGATTTATTTCCTTAATAAAAGAAATACTTAAGGTTATTGACTATAAAATTCATTAAGAAATAATATCAGAATGGCGTAATTTCTCTTCTAAAATTCATCAATTACTTAATTTATATTTATTTACAGCTATTTTTAAATGGAGCTAAAGTTGTGCCAATCCGTTTTAAAGGTATTTTTATATTATTTCTGTTGTTATTAATATTTTCTAGGCTTAATAAATAATATACCCCCATCTTGCGCACTTTTTGTACTGGCAATCCATACTTTTCGAGTCGATTCAGTTCGGAGATTTCAAAATCTCCAGAACAGAACTGAATTTCAGAGATTTTGTTTCTCCAGAATCCATATTCGAACCGAAGTCTTGAAATCTCCGAAATTTTGGAACAAAATGGGACGGAGATTCAGAGATTCTGGGATGGAGACAATTCGATTCTTGGAGATTTTTTTCAATAAAATTCAACTTAAAATGTTGTCTGGAGCCACGAGAAGTTCACTTACAATGATTGAAACAAACAATGTCATTGATGAACTAATACTACAAAAATTATTCCTAGAACATATTCAATTGCAAAATACAACCAAACTAGTAGAACTATATTACTAATTTATTCAGGAGAACCCTCACCCAAAACAATCAACATGATTTTACACTTACAATTGAGTGGAAAAGAAAAAAAAAGGCAAGATTAACTAGAAAGAAGTAGAACAGACCTTAGATCCTCACCAAGCCTTCATATCTAGTTCTGATACCACAGGGCTGATCACTTTACTAAGCAACATTTCTCACACCTTTCCCACCACTGCATCACTCCATTGACGACTTACTTTGGGATACGTTCTTATGAAATCGTTACTCAATAATGACCAGAACTATAATATCATAACCTCTCAGATTATCCTATATTGTTTTCACAGTAATCTTGGAATTTCAAAAGATAACTTAGAATTTAGAAAAGCATAGAAAATTTAGTACACAGATGTTGGGTTTTCAAGCTTTGATCTTATTTCTTTTTACAGGAAGTCTTATATAGACATCCGATTTACAAACACACATAATTGGCCCAGATAAGTGGCTGACACCTTTAAAATATTAGACTAATAATACACAGTCTTTATCATGTGACCGACAAACTTTAAAAGAAAATATACACACAGTGTAACCCATGACTTCTAGCCTTATTATATGGTCAACAACTTTTTTAAAAGAAGACAAACATAATACATCTATGACTCCATTATAGACTCTAGACCACACAAAATTGGGAATCTTCAATTTTCTGGTAGTGGAGTGGGGAGCCGACTGGTGACCTGCTTCCATATGCCACCTGATAGTCTTGGCTAATGAATGGGACAAGCGTCATTCCACTGCCAAGGGTATTCTTCATCTGATGAGGAATCACTGTTGTTGTGGAATGGTTCTTTGCTAGTGCGGTAGCCTGGAGGAGGTTGAATTGGTGCTACTTGTTGTAGTTCCTCCATTACCTTATTATGAACTGGAGGTGGATTTTCATAAGGACCTGTGAACATCCCAATGGAACTAGGTTGCATGTTAACTAATGAAGGGGCTATGATGACTTTAATAGGACTAGTTTGGAATCCTATTAACATGGTAAGAGGTGGTAGAGATGAATTGTTGAGCCAACATAGATGTTATACCAATTGCTCTCTTAGTAAAGGATTACCATGAATGGACGGATGAATTTTTCCCCCATGCATAAGAGATGTTTTGAGTCTATAGGAAACCTTGAGAATGGTGGAAATATGGTCGATGAAAAATGTAGAGCTCTGTAGATAGTTGAATTGCTCTACTTAAGAACCTTTCATTCTCCATAGTGGTCTGGAGCCTTCTTCTCTAGACTAAGATTTCTTCAAACCATTCTAAGAAGGTCCATAGCAATGAACGACACTATTGGTCATCATTTGAATGATTCTAAATCTCCTTTGTGTCAAATTCAATGGCTATCTTATATGTGGTCACAAGACACCATAAAAACCACAAAAAAATTTATGTGAAAGAGTTAGCCATCAGAAATGGCTTTATGAGGAAAGCATAAAGAGGATCGAACATGAAGTATTTAGGAATGAGACTTGTGAAATATACTTCAGGAAGTTGGGATCTGAAATGGACCAGATAGTCTTTGTAAATGTGTGGATTTGCTCTAGAGACTCCATGCCATGAAATCTTGGAGGGAATCTTTGTTTTTGCATAGCCATCATGTATATCGGACTAAGATTACGAGGACTCGCCATGAAGATAAGAGGAATTGAACCCCAAGGAACAATTAATTGCACAGATTGTTTCTTTGGACGGGAGAGATAATCTACAATAATGTTGTGATGGCCTTTTATACGTTTCACCTCAACCAATCCTTTAGCCTTATACATTGAATATCTGGAACCTCTTTGTTCTTAAATTGAAGGATTTTTTAAAAAGATGAATTATCCATCTCAACCAAAAATTTATGGCCGATTAAATGAAATCCAGATCATTTGATTCCATTTTTTAATGCCAAAAGTTCCTTGTTTACAGTGTAGTAGTGCTTCTCTGTATCAGAAAATTGTCTACTAGCATGTCCATAGTATTCTCGTGTGCATTTGTTGTCTTCTTGCAAAAGTCCAGCTCCCTAAAACTCATCATTGGCATCTGTCTATAGGACTTATTTTCCATCACTGGGAATCTTTAAAGGAGGTGGCTTTCCGCAAAGCTGTTTTAATTTTTTGACAGTTGTTGTCTGTTCTTATCCCCAAGGCAGGGCATTCTTCTTTAACATCTTTGACAGCTTATTGGTGTACTGAGCCACGTGTGGTATGAACTGTCGCACATAATTGACACTACCAAGAAAAGACTGGATGTCTCTTCTAGAAAGATTTTCTTCTGGAAATTGGTCTAGACCTTCTACAATATGAGGCCCAATTTGGAAATTGTCATCTTTAAATGTGGATCTAAGATATTCGATCCTAGGCTGGACCAAAATGATTTTCTTATTGGATAACATGATTCCAAACTTGTCCGCCAGTTCAAAAAACTTCTAAAGAATAACTTCATGGGCTTGATGATCTTTAAAAAATAAAAGGATACCATCAATATAGACCAGGCCTAAATAAAGGATGGACTCAAAAATTCTGAGCATCGCCTTCTGAAATAGAGATGGCACCACTTTAAGCCCAAAAGGCGTAACCTTCCATTGGTAATGGGTCGTAGGTATACAAAATGTTGCATTTGGTCTATCATCAGGATGGACTCCAAGTTGCCAAAAGCCTACTTTAAAATCAAACTTTGAAAATATCTTGGCCTTCTGAATATGAACTTGAAATGACTGGATCTTTGGTAGTGAGAATTTGTCATCTCTGAGGAAGATGTTGAGAGGCTTATAGTCAATGATAAGCCTTTTCTTCCCTCGAATGTGCTCACTTCTCTTGTTGACATAGAATGCTTGACATGCCCAGTCACTGAAGGTGGATTCAATCAATCCCTATTGTAATAATTGTAGACATTCTTCCTTTTCCAAATGCAAGATATGTGGGAGTCACTCTTGGGTGAGTTGCCTTTGTTGGATTGACATCTTCATTTTTCTTGAATGGGAGCCTAACAAAGAAATCAGGATTTTTCCATAAAGGATGAGAATGTATGAAGCTAGCATGATTCTCTGAAAATAAATGAGTGAACCTTTCCATCAATGGATGTTCATCAGGCTCCAATTTCGCTGCAACAAAAAGGGATTGAACCATAGTATAAGGATTGAAATTCCTCCTATATAAATTTCATCTACTCCAATGATCAGCTTCTTCAACTAGATGATAACATCAAAACCAACTGAAACATCCCTGCTAATTAATTGGGTTCCAATGGCTTTGCACCACATAACAATTCCTGGGAAAAATTGAATTCTTATATGTCATTTTGAAACATAAGTGGTAGAGAAGAGCTTTCCACTAGCTGCTACAAAATGGTTAGGTTCCTCTTTCCATACTCCCGGAAGTATGTTGGGGTTGATCATGGTCCTGGCTGCTCCAATGTCAAGGAAACCAATGACTTTGATAGGAACATCATATTTTCACCGAAGGATTTCCATCTCCAATTGAGGAACTGCAAATTTCTGAGCTAAGAGACATGGAAAAACACCAAATGCTTCATAATAATGAGTGGAAATAGAACTGTCAGACTCATCTGATGTCGAATATGAGGAAAAGACCGTAAATAGGGTATTGTCTGGATCTACAACACTGCCTTGATCTGAGAAGATTGACTCTAAACCTTCTTCTAGATTGAAAGGTGAAATCTTAATGACTTGGATCAACTTGGCCAATTTCTCTTTGTTAGGGCAGTTCTTTGCATAGTGCCCTTTTTGGCCGCAAATGAAACATAGATCAAACTTCTTGTTGGTGGTCTTTCTTCTGAAAGACCAAAAGCTTTTCTTCTTTCTCCATCTGTTGAAGCCCTTCTTCTTCGTTTTGAATGGCTGCTTATTTGAGTACTTCTTCCAGTGCTTTTTCTTTCTACTGGACCTGCAATCACAGTCTTTCTCTTTGCATTTAATCTTTAGTTAAGGCTTTGTGCATACCTTCTGAAGTTGTCTATTCTGGGAAAATGCATTGAAGAACTTTTTCTGTTCACACAATCTTTTGAGAGATTGTTCTATATATTGGAATAATTATCCCAAGCTATGCAAGCCAATTTCTTTTCTAGAGACTACAATCAACTTGTTTACCTCCGGATGTAGCTCTTCTGGGAAGGATGCCACAAACACCTGTTTGAGCTCTTTGCTATTGTAACCTCCAAGTTGGTAATAGATTTTTGACATTCTCCGATAATGCCAGTTAAGGTCTTTCTCCTGCAAATAACAACATTTCATTCTGTAATAATCAACTTCTCTCTTCTTACCATAAACTCCACATGTCCAATGAATTCTTAATGAATCATGCCCATTGCTTCTTCTATAGTGATCCTAGTGAACATCAATTGCTTTGCATTTCCTAAGGAGGTAAACCAATCTCTCAAAAAACCAATAAATCTCAAAGCTAGTTCTCTGAGAATATCCTTTGTACTGTGATTTGGCTTAAAATGTTGAAGATCAGCCCAAACACTAATCTCAAGCATTCTCTCTCTCCTCATTGATACTGGAATGTCATCAAAAGTAAATGAGGGATCTCTTTTTGGTTGTGACTTTGATTTAGTCATATTGGGACTAACACCTATGAGATTAATATGGGCTTCTGATCCTTGTTTAGAGTATCCCTCTTCCATCTGAGTTGTCTGAGCAGTTTCTGAAGCCTCTCCCTATGCCTGCGTAGACATCAAAATAGTGGTAATATCTACAAAATGTTCCTCTGAGTTTGTTGAAATTTCTGACTCAGAACCTCTAGAAAGGGATAAATTCGTGATTAGTTCTACTTCTGAGCTACCTTCAGATTTTGGAACATAATCTGAATCTCTAGAACTATCTCCTTGTTCAAAATCTCCTCTTAAAGAGGATTATGATCCTGAAGAACCTGGATTTGAGGAAATATCCTTATTATCCTCAAGCAGATAAGTGAATGGATTCTGTGACTCAAAATCATATAGATCCAGAGAATCTTGAAATAGAGAAGCCATAAGAGAAGGCTTCTTTTCTTATAGGGCACTAGGACCTTCTGGCTGCTTCTCCTTCTTTTTCTTCCATTTCTTTGTTTCTTCTTATTGCTTCCTTTTCGCTTCATCATATTGTCGAAAAGTTGAAGAAATCATAGTAAGAGCATTTTTTTTCTAGATGAAGCCATAAATCCTGGGGAAGGAGGTGACATTCTTATCATGTGTGAAGTGTTGGAAAAAATTGGTTTACTAGACTGCTTAAAAAGGGGAGGATGTTAAACATCATCTTGTAACCCTTTCATCTGTTTCTTCAATTCTCTTAGCTCTGCATCTTTCCTTTCAAAATCTACACCAAACTATTTAGCAATTATCATTTGATTAAGAGATTTTTCAAGTTTGGAAATTTTCTTTTGTACATTTCGTTGAATGGTTTGTACAACTAAATTAACAATTTTCAATTCTCCATTATATTTTTCCACAACTTTCAAAATCTTATCTAGCTTTTCATCTTGTCTGATTAGATGACTTTTTTGTGCCACATGACTGTTAGTTTGCCAGTTAAGAACTTCTTCAACAGCAAACAATGGTTCTAAAGAACCATCAGTCTTGACATTCTTCGGCTTGATAAATGGCCAGAAAGGAACCCCATGATTTGAAGTATATGGAGTTAATAGAGGATATTCATTGTCATAGTTGGGTTCTGCCACTTGTGAAGAAGATGAGGCTATAAAACATGGAATTGTTGGACTTGTTGGAATCCTGGGTAAGATTTCAGGCTTGCAAAAACCCTCTTTCTTTAAGATCTTCAAAGCTTCCTTATAAATTGGGAGAGGAAACATTGACTTCCATTATAGGGCTATCTTCTCATTGCCCTTTTCTATGGCTTCTTTTGAGATGCCTACCCAGGGAGAAGAACCATCATCTTTGCCAAAAGGCTTAGGAAAAGGTCTACAAGATGGCCTTCGAGTCTTCTTTTTTGAATCTTTAGGAAAATCATCCTCACAACAAAGGCATCCTTCTTCACATTCTTTAGGATCTACATCCCAAATGAAGTGACCATTGATCCTTTCAGTATAGACTGGATGACCAGAAGAGTCAAAATAGATTATTGGTATCCTCTTTTTTATAAATATTAGTTGGATCATTGCAATATTTTTAAAGAAGGGTAAACCAGAACTAGAGCTTTCTGGTTCTTCTAGAGTCTTGAAAATGGTCTGAACCATTCCATCCTTTTGTCGATGAAACATACAATCCTGATATTGTATTGCCTTTTCAACTGTTCTTATCTTCCCATAGTTGGTAAGCCAAGAAGTCAAGATCAACTTCTTTAGTGTCTCCAAGTCCATCTGCTTGGGTGACTGGACTATAGTCGAAACTTTGTTTGCTATTTCTAAAAAGACATATAGAGCATCAGGAGAACCATAACCACTTAGATCAACTGCGTGGTCTTGTCCTCTAAAGTAGACTTGTTGATGGTGTGTAGCAATAAAAGAGGATCATATATGAAGGACTTCTATAATTTGGATCTGAGCCTTTATACAAGTTGAGAGATTAGGATCTCTCAGGGACATCACAAAATTAGGGTCCAAGGTCAGCATCACACTTCCGGCATTTAGCATAGTCATCACAGATCCGATGATTGCATGTTGGTATTCTAAGACTCTAGAGTCTAAGAGTGTAAGTCTTGTTGTTACCGGACATCCTTTTCTTCCATTATAAGTGAGCATCAACCTGATAGCTCCCTAATAGAAATGAGTGTATCCCTCTCTGAGAGACTGATTAATGAGGGATTGTGGAACCTCTATGGTGACATATTGTTGGAATTCGCTGCTAAAATATGGCATTCATATACATTCATGGTAGCGGATATAACAAAATTTAATGCCTTGAATTCCCCCAAAGACCCATGCATATCAACATATATAATTAAGGTTGGATGATTTACCTTTCACCAAGACTCGATCGATCGGTTGTATGAAACGTTGGTGTAGCTCTTAGCACCAAGAACCCGAATCACCTTTGTGGAATCACGTTGCCTTTCCGCGAACGTGGCTACAGGTATCCACGCGAACGAACTTACTTTGGAATGATTGCAGTGTACTAGCACCTTTTAGAATCAATATTCTAAAGCTCACAAAATTATTTTCTCTCTTTGAATTGTGGCTCACAAGTTCGGCCAAAGGATGATTGAATGGCAAGGGGTGCAAGTCTATTTATAGGCATATGAGATGACCTAGATAGGCAGCACAATTGAACCAAAATTCCCTTCTCCTTGCCCTACTAGGATTCAGTTTTCCCCTTCATGCAAGAAGAAAGCCCAATTCATTCATAATCATATTAAGCTACATCTTAAGTAGTCTTTCCTTGTCATACAAGAATAGGACTCCTAATTAGATGTGCATTTATGTGCCAAATTCTATTTCTTGTCATACAAGGATTAAGATCCCTAAAAAATAGGAAGTGAATGCCGAAATTCCTTTCCTATTTTTAAGGCTTGTGCCGAATTTTCATTGCCGTAATCTCATTAGGGTTGGCCAAAATTCATCATGGGTTTCTTAATGTTATTGGGCTTTTAATTATATGATACATTACCATAATATAAATCTCATGCATGGGCCAAATTATGTCACACATAATTAAACAATTAAACCCATGATATTATGTGATTCATATTAAAA
>CAODLS010236191.1:0-10043 GCA_948243855.1 Flueggea neowawraea
ATCGACGAGGTGGTTGAGTAGTGATTCAGATCTCACCACACTATGTTTATGGTCCCTTATCCGTGAAATATGTTTTGACTCTGATATTTTTGGAATATGTTTTGATAAGATATGAATTTGAAAATAATACTATTAGTATTATGATGTCTACAAGGCAAAGGTTTTGGATTATGAGGTTTGATAAAAAGAAAAGGGTTTCGGAAGTTTTGAAGTATTTTAAGATGTTTTGTTTAAAACATTTGAGATTTAGCTATTTTGAAAATATTCTGAAAAATAAAGCCTACGTGGCAAAGTTTTGGACTTGGATAAGAGAATAAGATAAAAGGGTTTTGAATTTCGGAAATATGTAGTACAACCTAAAAGGGTTTTATTTTGAAGCTTCGATAAGATGAAAGGGTTTTTGAAATGTTTTGCTTTGGGTTTGGAAAGCATGTAGCTTTAATAAAGTTTGGAAAGATTCTTGAAGATTCTGGTTTAGTTCTAGAATGATTTTGTGCATGTTGTTTTCTTTGGTTGCAAACGATTTCGAAATATTTTTGTGGAAACTAATATATTATGTATATAGTGTATGCGTATGTATACCTTTCGCATACCGCATGTGTTAGTTTTCAAATGATTTTCAAACCAGTCTTTGTGAGGCACGTATGAGGCGATCTGGAGTGTTGTCTCTCACTCACAAGGTTTGACCCTCTTTCTTTGTTTGTTTTGTCTCCTGTTATTATCATCTTGCAGGTGACTCTGAGGAATTATATTCATTGGCTTTTGATGCTCAGTGAGGGATTCTGATGTTGAGGTCAGTGCCCTTTTGACCGGGCTCATTTGTATGATTTGTTAGATGCTCCATACCGGGTTCCTGTGGGAGGTGTTTATGTTTTTGACATTTTAAATGTTTTAATTTGAAATAATTTCCGCATTTAATATTATATATGTTTTGATTTTTTAATAAGCAAATATACTTTCATTTGTTTTTCATATTTCTTTAAATATGATATTTGGGTAGAAGTTCTGTACTATGGAGGCTTGTGCGGGATGGGCCGGGCTCTCATAGACGGTTCACCTCGTACGCCGGTCATGATCCCGGGAAATCGTGACAGGCGCGGTGAATTTGGAAGACGTCGATGAAGAGTAGCAGTTACACAAAATCAAGAAGACGATACACGGAGAAATATGAAAGAGCGACAAAGACAAGATGAGATGAGCGAGACTTCAAGGCGG
This sequence comes from Flueggea neowawraea, assembly GCA_948243855.1. Classification (NCBI taxonomy): domain Eukaryota; kingdom Viridiplantae; phylum Streptophyta; class Magnoliopsida; order Malpighiales; family Phyllanthaceae; genus Flueggea; species Flueggea neowawraea. The sequence continues at coordinate 1,216 of CAODLS010236191.1, forward strand.
TAGCAACAATGAAGCTACGATGTCTGGCGGTGGTGACGTCGAGCATCAGGCTTATCCAGTAACGACGGTGAATGACGCCTTGGGGGTGGGCGTTAATGACGGCGACGGTTAGGGTTTTAAAACCCTAACTGCAGCCCTAAATATGAAAAATTATATTAGTCCTTTTTTTTATAAAATTAAAAAATAGTTACTGAATTTATACTTGCAGGTTATTAATTATTAAACAAAGTTCTAAATATTCAATTTGATTGAAACCACTTAAAAATGTTTTCAATTTTTTTGGTTTTACTCATTTTTGTACACGTTCTGTAATCACTTACTGGTGTTGTGCTCATTTTGCACTCATAATTTTACCTAAGAATATAACAAATTAAAAAAATTAACTTTTTTTTGATCTTGTACTCATATTTCTACTCTTTTTGTAAGTATTATTAGTATTGTACTCATTTTGCACTCGTAATTTTACTAAATAATAAAAAAATTCAAAATAATTTTTAAATTTATTTTGACTTCTGCTCAATTTGTACTTGTAATTTTTGTTATCTTGAACTCATTTTTGTATTCGTTTTGCATGCATTTATTGGTATTGTATTCATTTGTACTCATTTTGTACTCCTTACGTCAGGTCAAGGCGTGACCAACTTTGTTGCGTGTGGTCAAAGTACTGAGTTTGTACTCAGTTTTGTATGCATTCATTGATATTGTATTCGTTTGTACTCATTTAATACTCGTTTTGCACTTGGTCAAAGTTTCTGGCGCATGATCAAAATGCTCAGTTTTGTATTACATTTGTTAGTGTTGTGCTTATTTTTTACTCATTTGAATTCATTTTGTGCTTCTCTTGTGCCTTTTCAAACTTTCTATAGCATGGTCAATGCACGATCAATTTTCTGACGAGCGATCGAAAAATAGTGAAATTGAGACATTCCTGAAATACTATTTTAGTGTGTCTATATGTGAATGGTTTTCCAAATTGTTGCATTTATGAAATTGAGGCTTTTTTTTGTTGTACTTTGTGTAAACTTCCCATAATGTTATTCATCTTCGTTTATTTTATCAAATTTATTGTTCCTTTTTTTTTATAGATTGCGCGTTCAATCACCGATTGAATTAGCGTATAATATTTGACAATCTATTAGTGAATTACATATAAAAAACCATGCTAGTAAAGAATTCATAAATATGTTAGGAATTGAATAATAGATATAAAGCTGGGGACTCTTTTTTAAGAAATAAATGATTTTATTAAGCATATTTCTTAATGGTTAAAGGTTAATATTTGTAGTACTGATTTTACTAATACCAAGTGCAATTGTAGAATGTTATGTGACTAAATAATTGATGACAAGTCTTCGACGCTTATTTGGTAAAACAATGATATGATGTGACAGTTCTTCTCTATTATCAAAAATGCAAATTCGTAGAGTAAAATTATAAATGTCTATTTATTTTTTTCCAAATAATAATAAATTTATAAATTTCATAATAAAATTCTACTTTTAATAAAATTTATATAGTTTAATTTGTCATATACTTAATAGTATTAAACTTGTTGTACTTTTTGTCCATCTTATATTGTTTTTCTAACTTCGCCTCTGAACTTACTGAAACAAAGTCGATACAATATTTAAAAATTAGGTGGGATTTAATAAAAACCGTGGTCGTTGGAAACCTTAGATATTAATTAAGCCTTTTTTTTGTTTTACAAAAACAATGATGTAACCATGGCGCCATGTCATTTAGTTGATGTTACCGTGTAAAACGACTTTAATAACACGGCAATATTTTAAAAGTTCAAATAAAAAAATAAAATGGCGATAAAAGTGATATAATATTCAAAATTTGGATATTTCACAAATTTAATTTATTTTTTTAATCCTAATACGTCCAAAATGAGCATATTAAATTATTAAGTTAGTGTAAAAAGGACTCAACTTAAATTGCATAAAAATTTCAATTTCCAAATACTATCCAAATTGAGCCTATATCATAAATTTGTGTAAAAGGGGGACAACTTAAATTGTCCAAATTGATCGTATTGAAATGGTGCAAGAAAGGACTGTTATCTTACTCGTACGTTCATAGCACCAGCTTTATAATGATGCGGATGCTTTGGTCGCTTCTCCCGAGATACATAGACCAAGAGGGGCAATTCTTCATGCTTCTCCTGTATAACCTGGCAAAAAAATCAAGTTAGATTGCGGAAATTATTACGGATATAGATTGCAGATTGCAATGAAAAGTTCAGAGAAATTGACACATTGTTTCAGAAGCACGATATATTTAAATGGTGAGTATGAAGTTTCAATATACCGTTAACAAACACACTACATATAAAATAGACGAGGATATAATTATTTTAATTGTTTTTATTTTTTTTGATAAGTTATCATTTTCAAAAATTAGAAGTTTGTTTGTGCGGATTAATTAATTCTTAATTTTATTCTTTTTAAAATAAAACATCACTTTTTTATTAATTTTAGTTTTAACTAATAAAATTTGAATTTACAAAAAATATATCAAAGTTTTAAAAATCAAGTCCCGGTGGTTCGGCATTTGGACCTACGTTTATTACAAAAAAAATTATAATTTTTATGTTTGTATCCGTACGTTTGTGTGTTTATGTCACGGTACTCATATTAATAAGTATTCAAGTAATGGTGCTTCTACGTCAAAATTAAACTACTTTGTTAAAATAACGTGACCTGCTCATTATGAGTCAATTAGTTCGAATTCGGTTCGATTAATATTTAGTTATCTTACTCATAAACTCAAGTCAATTAGATCAAGTTCTAATTAAATAATTTCTAAATATGTACTTTACATATATGTAAAAGAGTCTATCTATCACCACCATAAAGTGTACATCTCTAATTAGAGATAGATATAAAATTGGTTGTAGCCACCAAATACCCCACACATATAATGTCTTTTCTTTTTAGAGAGAAAGTGAGATTGTTGGTCCTCATAGGCAAGAAAAAAATTATTCTATTTCATCAACTCATGATTCTTGTATTTGTATGGATCTTCCAATGGTATATAGAAGACAAAATTAGTCAAATTATTCTCTTTTTTTTTTTATCAAGATTAGTAACTCAAACTGTTTATTAATTCATGATTTGTTCGGTTTATTATTGATACCGACATATTTGGAAATAAAATTTCATGGTGAAAAGAATGTAAATTAATACTTTTATGTCAAAAAATAACTTTATTTTTCTAATGTCTCAAATTTTTCATTATTTTTTCTAATGTCTCAATGATAATCTTAAAAAGCAACAATTTAATTAAATATAAATACCTGAAAAGGATTAAAAAATGGATGAATTTTTCCTTGTAGAAGACACTGACCTGGATAATGGTCGGATGATTTTTGCGATCCATATTGCAGAAAACTTCAACTTCACTTGTTACATCACACATTTTGGAATTGTCTGCCGCTTCTTCGATCTTGTGGCTAAGCTTCTCAAACTCATCCTGACAAATACAAGTTATCAAGTCAATGGTTATCTATTGTTTTCACTCTCTTACCATTCTTTTTACTATGTGGCAGTTATAATTAGCAAACAAAAATAAAATTCCTGAAACTGGAGGTAAATAACTATCATGTCATAATAATCAACAAGCCTTGCCCTATAATTATCCTAATTCCCAAAGGCAAAAGGAGAAACAAGAAGTTCAATAAACAGAGGCAAATACTAGATTAATATATGGTTTGTAACTTAACAAACTAATGGTTTGTATTAAAAGAATGAGTAATTTTACTTTAATTAAATAGTTAATTTTATAAAAAAATAAAAATATCCAATATTGAAAAAAAAAGACGGTGCAATAACCAAGAGATCCTGGAGTGGATTTCCAATAAAAAGCAAATAAAATAATTTATCAAAAAGAAAATGGTACAATAAACGAAAACACACAAAATACTAAACCAAACATATCTTGCACCTTCAAGAGTTGATATTCTTGTTGAAACTCCAGTGAACTATAATGGCCTGATGACTTGAAATCACTGGAGAAATATCTAAAGGGAGCTCTAACTTGAACGTTGTACTTCTTGCAGAACGGAACCCATAACTTAGCAAATTTTGAAGCTTCAACCAGAGAATAATATGTGAGAGGTGAACAACCATCGTCGGAGACATAGCAAGCTAGCTTATCGGCCGGATAGTCCAGGGCCAGTAGCGATATCACTGTGTTACAAGTAATTATCGGCGGTTCAAGCACTGGATCTGCTGTTGTCACGAACAAATTCACCGGTGGAAGCTCCTCGACCCTATTTGACAAATTTAGTCTATTAGTTCTGAATACTATATAAAGTTAGAAGCTCAATATAAGTCGAATCAATTTAAGAATACTGCTATGACAGAATTATAGAAGACCATGATTATCACAAACTAGCTGTCATACATAAGAGCTAGCTAGAATCAATTCAAATAGTTGAGTGTGTGTGCATTATTAACGCTAAAGTTGAAGTTTGACTTCTCTAATAACAATTTAGCCATGATGTTTGGCCAACAAAAACAAGAACAAAAAAGACCATGGTTGTGGTTTACCTTTGTGAAAGAATTTCAGGGTGTGTTCTGTATTTAACTGGATTCCATTTGGTGTTTATAGAGAGAACCCAGTTGAATATAAGCCATGACTCGTACAAAAGAGCAATAAGCCAAGCACATCCTTGGTTGTTGAAATAGAGGATTCGATAAGTGACGGCAGAGGCAAGAAGCAACAATATAGTGATTTCCAAGGCTCTAAGGATAGGAGATTTGTGGGCAATTCTATCATATAGAGGTGGAGAGGTTGTACTAGCCATTGAAAACAGAACCAACTGATTTCTTAGGTGCTTCTTCAATTTATATATGAAGATATTGCGCTTTATATTTTCTTTTTCTTGTGCATGAGCTTACTTTAATTATCAAAACTTTTAATTATAGAGCACTTCAATACTGCTAAATACTATTATATTATAATAAAAATGCGTTTAGACTATAATTTATTGAGTGTGTGCTTTCCATATATATGTGATTTTATCAACAATCAATAGATTTGGAGCAATATATGTTTTCGGATTTATAACAGCACTAATGTTTAACATAAAACTACTTCAAACTTTACTAATGTACAGTCTGTCCAAACTGTTTATGGTTAATAATTTCTTGTTTGACTGGTAGAAGTTGAAAATAAGTTAGATTAGATCTGTTTCAAGTAGTTGATTAAATAGATTTTATACTCGCAGCCAAAAAAAAGATGATTTTATACTTGATAATGAATACTAATTAAGGTCTGAGATTCAACTGCTCTAGTGATAAAAAAAAATTGAACATGCTTGAGTTCATTAGTTGTTTTTTGGATGTGACTTATCTCGGTTTGCAACAGGACAAAATTGGTACGTCAAATGAACCAAGAACTTTGTTTTGAGAAATTACATTATATTACTATAACAATAATACATCAAAGTGACAATTTCTCCTCATAACTCAATTGGATAATATACTCCAACTTGGATAACATCGGCATCAATAGCAGACCTATAATCTTCTGTTGTATACGTGTAACATTCAAACGTAACAAGTGATCTTACAATTCTACAAATGTAATTTTCGAAAGCCATACATAACACAACTGAACCAAATTTCTAGTAGATAAAAAAAGGAAAAAAAGATTCTTCTTAGTCTACAAGTGTCAATAAGGAATCAGATATTTTCTGTACGTGAAATGCATTAACCAAAGTGTGTGATCAATATTTTCCCATTTTTTTTCAGACTTTAGCCCATTCCAGAATCAACATCAGTGAAAAGAGAAGGATCATTTTGTGTTTGGTGAACATTTTTAATAGTATTAACATGCTCATCCACTGTGAAGGTGCTAGAACTGGAAAATAGTACGAGAGTATTACAAATGCTGAAAGTGTTCATTAATTAGTTTGTTATTTAGTATTATTAGTTAAACTATTAAATAATGATCAGGGATGAAGCTTCTAATTTTCTAAAAATTTCCATACGTATAGTATTAATCATAGTATATATATATTAATAAATTCGTCCCATCACAAAAACTATAATTTTAAAGAAATTATATATTGTAGTATTTATATTTCTTCAATAAAGAAAAAAATAGTACTTTAGTAAATTTGAATAAGAGAAATGATTAATTTGAGAAAAAAAATACTAATAAAATAAAGTTAATTGTTTAACTTAAGTAATGTGTGGGTACAATGTGATATTGGCTTTGTGCAAGCGTTGAAATTTACTAAATGTTAATTATTAGATGAATTTTAGTTAATATTGATAGGATATATTAACTAAACTAATGATTGTGTTCATGTATATATATATATATATCTTAAAATGATCCATGTGCAAAATGAAATTATTTAGGTTGGAAGGAACAAATTCTAAGTTTAGGTATGTGCAAGTATACTGTGTGCATTGAGGCTGGTAGAGTGCACGTAGATGAAGGTCTAATGCATTTGAGATTATTAGTTTTGGCTACTAAGTGCATTGTAGAGGTATTGTATACGCAGATCATCGTGTTCATTCAGTGGAAAAATTTTTGGGTTTGTGCTACACACTTTGAATGTGGTAGAAAGCATGTAGATGGTCACACGTAACTACTGAAACTTTTCTAGATTGGTACTGTGCGCGTTCATGGTGTACTACGCGCATTGTCGAGATTGGAATTATTTTCGAATATCAGGTATAATGGTTCTAACCACGTTGTATGAGGTACAAAGTACGTAGTATAGAAAATGAATGTCATGTGGAATCGATCAAAGCACATTTTATCCATGTTGGAGAATGGGTATGTGCTCTTTATATGTGAAGAACGGACGTAGATGCCATTTTGTCTCTTCTGTACGCATAGAACAAGGTGCTACACACATAAAACCTTAACCCTATTTGAAACAGAATCATCCAGAATTCCTTCAAACTTCGTCTGTGCTCATAGTATGGTGTTCCAAGTACGTAGGTCCTCACAGACATGTTATTCACGTACGTGAAACACGGTACTGTGTGCGTAGCTCCTTTAATCTGTATAAAAATCACAAAATCATAGTTTCCTTCTCACTTTTTATTTCAAAATTTCTAAACCTAAAGTTCATTCCCGCTCAACTTTCCCACGAAATTGAAATCCCTCTCTCACTCAGAACCAAACCAAATTGCTCTCAAACACTTTTGAAATCAAACTCTCTCAGATTTCCCCAGATCAGAAACCCTAACACACTTACCAAACCCTAAACCTCACAGAGTATTCTTCTTCTAATGGCACCAAAGAAGAAAACCAAAATTCGCACGAAGATAACTCATGACAAAAATGCTTTTGAGAAAGGCGAATCATCCAGAGGAGTTAAGAGGCCATAGAGTATTCAATAGAAACAAGTTTTCATAAAACAAGGTATTCATGTATCCTCTCCCTCTAAGAAATTGAAGAAGAAGAATGGAGTTGTCATTGAGGAGGAATTTTATTTTGTGAAATTCATAGATGGTCAAGCTTTTCGTTTGTACTATCACTTAGAAATAGTTCATTTTTCAGACTTTAGATTGTTTGATTTTTGGTCTTTGAATGAAGGAGGTTTAGAGATAGAGCATGATTTCTATCTATATGGATTGAGAGATTTTTGTGTGGTAGGAGATGATTATTTCCCTGAGATGGTAAAGACATTTTATGCAAATGCTAGATTATGGAAAAACAAGGATGAAAAAGATCCTCTTAGATTTGGAGATGTGGGAGTTACAAGCATAGTGAATGGTGAAGAGATTCTAATAAATGAAGAGTTGTTGAATACTCTATTTGGATTGCCAATTGATGGATGCTTTGTGAAAAGAGAGAACGGTGTAAAAGAATTCTTTGATGAAAATGCTCTAACAGTGGCTGTGGATTTGGATGAAATTAGGAACTACATGTTTGAAAAGGCTGGTGTTGTGAAGGTTGAGGAAACAATTTTGGATCAACATGATTTTGGAGCGAAGTGGAAGATGGTACATTTAGCATTTACCAAGATTTTGCAACCGAAATCAAACACACAGTCCCCAATGGAAAATCAAGAATTGATTTTGACGTATTTGCTAATAAAGGAAAGGAGGATTAATTTTTCATGTGTAGTCATTGATTGGCTATTAGAGAAGGTGAAGAACTTTAACTTTCCAACTTTCAAGTGGAAGGATAGGCAAAGAAAGGAGAGTATGACATTTACTAGCCATCTCACAAGAATCTTCCAACACTTCGGTGTGATTTTCAAAGGGTGTGACTCAGTTAAGGTATTGGAGTCTCGAAAAATCAAAACTGAATCTCTGAAGGGCATGAAGTTGTATATAACAATAGGAAGAGGCTATGTCTTCTAACCATATATGCGAGAAAGTGATGTCATGTTCCATGAAAGAGACAAATGTAGAGAGAAAGGATATTTGTGAGAAGAAGAAGAAGAAGAAGAAGAAGAAGAAGAAGAAGAAGAAGGAGAAGAAGGAGAAGGAGAAGAAGGAGAAGGAGAAGAAGAAGAAGGAGAAGAAAGAGAAGAAGAAGAAAAAGAAGGAGAAAAAGAAGGAGAAGAAGGAGAAAGAGAAGGAGAAGAAGAAGGAGAAGGAGAAGAAAAAGGAGAAGGAGAAGAAAAAGGAGAAGGAGAAAAAGAAGAAGAGGAAGAAGAAAAAGAGGAAGAGGAAGAGAAAGAAGAAGAGGAAGAAGAAGAGGAAGAAGAAGAAGAAGAAGAAGAAGAAGAAGATGTTGAGAATGTTCCAATTGAAGTTGAAGATGAAGGTGAAGTGAGTACAAGCAGAATTAGGAGGACCAAGCTTGATAGATTAAGTAAAGAAGTAAATGAACCAGTTGTTGAA
>CAODLS010236214.1:0-12303 GCA_948243855.1 Flueggea neowawraea
TAGAGGTTATGGTTTGGTTTGGGTACTTAGACTTGATGTCTATTGAGGAGATTTCGAGTTACCCCGATTTGGAGGTTCAGATTTGATTTTAGCTTGACTTGGCTTGTCTGAAAATTTGAGGACGAATTTCTTTTGAGGGGGAAGCATGTAATACCCCGTCGGATTCTGATAGGATTTTTTGTAGCTTTCCGTTCAATTTTGATTCGGTTCTTGGATGATTTTGATATCGTTTTAGTGTTTGATGATGTTGATTAAATGTTTGAAGGTGTTTTGTGATGATAAATATGCATGTTTGAGTGTTGTTAAGCCTCGAAAATGGTCCGGCGTGAAGGCACTTCTAGCATGCCAGACTGTTCTGCCTGTTTCGCCTGTTGTAGCACCACCACTTCATCCACTTCGGCCTGCGGCAGTTGCAGTACATGCACCTGTGACAGTTCCCACAACATCTCAGTCTGATGCTGAGCCTTGACTTGCGAGATTTATGAAGCTTTCTCCGCCCAGGGTTTTGGGCACATTGGGGGAGGACCCTCAAGATTTCACATTTACAATGGAGCAGTGTTTTGAGGCCATGGATCTTACGAATGACGCTGTGAGAATGAGGTTGGTCTCATTTCTATTGGATGGTCGAGCTGCTAGATGGTGGCAGGACCAGAGGTCTCGCAGAGTATTCACATGGGATGAGTTCAAGTTTGAGCTCACTTTATCTGTTCTTCCTCCGAGTGAGAAGGATAGGAGGGCATATCAATTCAGTGAGTTCCATCAGGAACCGGGCATATCCGTGAGTGAGTATGAGGACAGGTTCTAAGAGCTGAGTTGATATGCACCTATTGAGGCCCGTGGAGAGGAGGCATGGGCTAGAAAGTTCTTGAATGGGTTGCTACTAAAGATTAGGAGGATCATAGCAACTCAGAGGTTGTCTACAGTGTCGCAGATATCGAAGACTGCGAGGAGTATGGAATACCAAGATGATAGACAACCGAGAGAGCCCAAGAGGGCAAAGACTGAGAGTTCATCTGACGGCCAGTAGAGCTGGGGACAGAGTGAGATGTAAGAGTATAGACAGACTTTCCTCTAGAGGTCAGGGCCGGAGGTAGGGACAGGGATCCCAGAGTGCTAGTGTAGCACAACTAGCAAGGCAGGCTAGAGGACAGAGTTTTGGAGGATCACGTCTGCTTTGTGACACGTGTGGAAGTAAACACTCAGGGGCTTGTAATAGGGCAATATGCCTTTGTTTGCATTGGAAGGAAATCTCAGAGTAGAGATTTTGCACGGCTGTGATACTTGGATGACCGTTCAAGAAGAAAAAACCAAGTGCATTTAGTGGACAGAAATGTTGCATGGTTATGCAACCCAACCTGGATGACCGTGGAACACTAAAATGAACAGAGAGAAAGTGACGAACATCAACTAAACTTGTTGGGACCAAAGCACACCTCAAGGGCATTTTTGGGAGATTTTTGCTATGGCTTGTGGGGGACCAAGAGGGGTATTAATACACCTCTTCCACCCCATTTTTCGCAACCTTGGACACAAGCATTCAAGAGAAGAGAATCATTCTCTCATCTATTTCCAAGAAAGATTTAAGGCATTGAAGATGACATGTAAGAGGATTGAAAAGGGCTTTCATCACCCATTGAAGAGAAGCTTTATTCTTCCTTTTTATTATTTTTTCTTTGTTTAGAAACATGTTTAGGATTTCAATTTCTTGTTTTATGTTTTATTTTCTAAACATGTTAGCTTAAACCCTTGTTAGGGTATTAGATATGTAGACCTTGGATTGATGTTGTTTAATGGATGATTAATATTGGGTATTGTGTTTTAATTGTTATACCTATTGCTTTTATGCTTTTATTGTTAAATTTATTGATGGTGATTGATTTAATGGCTTGTTTTGATTTATTATTTATGATTTTAATCACCTTGATGATAGTTTTGATAAACCTAATTGAAGGATTGAGAGATGAAGGTTAGGTGAGGTCTACAAGCATTAAACTTGCATGGTTTAGGATAAATATATACCTATGCCTACAAGGTGTTTTATGAAATTCTTCTATGGACCTAAAGGGCCTAACTTGGCTAGGTGAGGTTGAAAGGACCCTCCTAGGAAGTGTAGGTACAACTTGAGTGACCTTTATAGAGGCATCAAGTTATTCATGTAGAGAGAACACTCACACCGATTTCTTAAAACCCAATTTCATTCATTAGGCCACTAGACCATTGGTTTTATCTTGAAAGCTCTAACTTTTTCCTTTTATTTAGTGCTTGTGTTTATCTTTATTATTTGCTTTTAATTTCAAAACCCCAAAAATAACCAATTGATGCTTTTATCTTTTTAATTGACCACAATTAGACACGTTCTCTATGGATTCGATACCCAAGAAATACTCCTTAGGTTTTTATTACTACAATCAATTCTTGTGCACTTGCGAAAACCCGATCACTAACCTATATTAGAAACAAACTCATTCCTCGATATTTTCATTCAAAACCTAACCCGTCGCACCACTCATCTGAAATCTACCAATTTCTAAAAGTCCCTCAAAATTTGTCTCAAAATATCTTCTAAACTCATTTTTGATCATAATTAAATCTTTTTTGTCCATCAAAATCCATAAAAACACTCAGAAATTCCTTAAATCCAATCAAACATGTTTCAACCAAAAACCTTATATTCCTCAATTTTCATCCAAAATATGTACAATGACGCCTCTGAAGGAGTCTAGAAGCAAGCAACAACATGATTCCAGTTCCTCTCAGTCTCTGAAACACCTTAAGTCTGTTAGATCTCAAGTGAGCACGTTTGATTTTGAGATATTTATGAGCGAAATGCACAGAGGGTGTTCTTTGACGTCTTAGAACATGAAGAATTGATTGTGAGCTTCTTTTATGATTATGAATCTTTGAGGAAGGCTGGATTAGATGTCGAACCTAAGTTTAGAGAATTGGGCATAGAAAAATTTGTGTCATTCAAGAAATCGGTTTTTGAATCTCTTGTTAAAGGATTTTATGCTAATTAGAGTAAAGAAAGAGATGATCTTTGTGATACTTTTCTTAAATCCAAAGTTAAAGGAAAAGAAATTATCTTTAATGAATCAGATTTGGTTGAGTGGTTCAAGCTTAATATTAAGGGTGCCTTTCAGTATAAACGAGCACGAGTGATACTGAAGAGAAGTCTATAGATGAAAGTAAGGAGTTTGAGATTTAGATAAGCTAAATTGTAGAGATTGGTTGTGAGAACAGGCTGATTAAGACTCAATGATGATAAATTTAAGAACAATAATTTTGGCATTGATATGCGAAGGGTTTATGAAGTGATAATGAGGAATGTAATGTCGAAACACAACACCTAACATAAAATGATAGAAAAGGATTTGGAGATGATGTACGATATCATGAAGGGTCATAAGGTGAAGTTTACCTTCACTGTCATGGATTGTATGACAGAAAAAGGCTTTGGCATTGCAAAATCTAGGATATAGAGAGACCTTGAGATAAAGGAAGGCTGGTGTTCCCTATGGTTCAATCTTAATTGAGATATTCGATAAGTGTGAAGTTGATATCTCAAACTTGAACGGAACTTTATACCTCGAAACCAAACGATGCATAAGGGTAGTTAGAGGAGTATGAAATTGTATCGTACCTATAACACCTCACCCATTTTGACTAGTTTCTCTATAGCATTCTGTTCAACTCTAGTCCAATCCTTGAGTGTTGAGATGATTATTTAAGTGTTTGATGATTATTAATGATGTTATTTTTGTAATGTTGGGTGTTGTTGATACCTAGAATGATCCGAAGCAAGTGTGCAAGTAAGAAATGTTGAGTATAGGGACTGGGAGAAAGCTAACATATGTTAGCTCCCAGATAACATATGTTATCTGGGAAAGTGCATAATGTATGTTATGTATGCTTAACGTACTTTAGACACTCTATGACGTACATTGCTCATGCAATTTATAGAATAGAAGCTTCTAGACGCATTTTTGACATCGATAATGTACATGAGGAGTTTGGTGAGGCACATTAAGGCCACATAACGTACGTTAAGATTGGAATAATGTAAGTTATTCCTTGTAAATCATTGACACGGTACGTTTCGATCTATGAGTGTTTTTAAAACTGCAACTCGACCCCCTTCAAAAAATTATGTTGTATGATGATAGATTAAGGCTATTAACATCTATTTTAAGATTGGGTTTGAAGGATTCGATGCTTTTTTTTTTCTTTGGGTTAAGGTTTTGGCCAAACTTGTGAAGATATGTGTTGATTTTGACTTTGTTTGGAGAAATTGATTATAGATTTATGGATCAGAGTATGATTTGAGGGAAAGTATATGTATTGGAATTATTTTTATCGGTTGAATCGAGAGTAGGGTGTTTTGTAATATTTTTTTGCCGAAGGACTGGATTCGACAATTTGAGTGTTTGACATATAATTTGAAAGTCTGAAGAGTTTGGGGACTGTTCTATTTTGGAATGTTTAGGGAGTGACTTGTAATTTTCCAAAGGTTTGAGGACTAATGTATAATTTTCCATAATTTGGGAACTAAAGTGTAATTTTGCAAAAGCTGAGTGACCAAACTGTTATTTTATGTAGAGTTCACTTTTTGAAGATAAGAGTGTTAGACCTTTGATCAAAATAGGATTTCTGATATCGTCTTGCATTGCGACGTACATTTTCATTTCATACATTCTGTAATTTCACAGTATCGTACTATGTTTGACTCCTTTATACATTTGTCTGCTTTCAATCCGTCTGATATCAGAGGTGACTAACCATCCATCGGCGATACCAGATTATTTGCTCGGTGTCCCAGTGAGTTGGATACGACTTTAGACACATAGGCTGTGTTTTCTTAACTCATATTTTTTCTTTTGTGCTCTCACTCTGACATGTAATCTAGATCACTTAAAGGCTCAGTAAACCAAAAATCTGGTTTGTGTGAGATTTTTTGATAAGAAATTTGTTTGAGGTAATTCATATTTTTCTATATTAAATATTATGTTTTAGCAGTTGTATATAATTTATGTAAGTATCCGTTTGTTCTATGAGCTTGCCTGCTTCTGTATATCTGTCTTTGCAAAGTAACTATTTTATTAGATATATGTACTTAATAGAGTAAGATATGCTTAGTGATTATTTGTCTATTTTGCATGATCGTTGTTTTAAATATTTTTTTATTAATAATTCTACCAAGAAAGATATGCACATTGCATAATATATATATATTCTGTAATTACTTTTGTAAGTAATTGTTTGTTCTGCATGCTTGGTTAATAATATTACATATTGTATATTTCATATTTTGTATTTTATAAATTCTCTTGTGCCAGTAGTCCACATATGCCTTAGTGTAACACCTATACCTATATAACATATATTTACATAACTCGATAGCATATAAAAACATTTGTATATATATCAATGAGATTATAGCAAGTACAAATTACCAAAACAAATATGACCGAACTATCAAAATTCGTCAACATGTAATATACAACATATAGTACAAGTCAAGTCAAGTCAAGTCTCGCAGACTTGGTACAAAACTTGATGAGATGTTAAGATGTCATCCTTTAACACCTTATATGCATATGTGAGATGGAGAGAGAGAGTGATCGCGGCATCCCGACCTCTGCCATGCTGGTGTATCTACAAGCCCGCAAATCGGCTTAAAAGCTAGTCTCTGATACCTGGAAAAATTTTGCACTTTATATGAGTCGCAACTCAATGAGGAACCCACAAAATATCAAACAATATATAATAACGTATCATATATATACATTCAGCCTAATATCTCACAAGTAAACCATATAAGATAAGAACATCAATTAAGAATGCAATGATGTTCTGTTTAATTCGGTAACGGCGTATGACATGTCAAGTATTGGCCCGGGATTCCAATATAACATATCTCATGGATCTTTCCAATACCAATAGAATTGACATGTAGGTTTGATCACATAAATCAAATAAATCACTGGCCAGCCCAATATAGTAGAATGGATTTTAGAGGTGGCTCATACGAGTTTTTGCTGCGTATAACACTTAGTTCCATCTACTTTCTCATATAACCAATATAGTAGAATGGATTCTAGAGGTGGCTCATACGAGTTTTAGCTACGTATAGCACTTAGTTCCATCTACTTTCTCATATAACCAATATTTCCAATAGAATTGCAATACCTGAACACATCGGCTAATACCATTCCTTTTTAACCGTCTGAAATTAGATGCAACTCATATACACAAATGTATCTCAATATCATTCCCAAATATCATTTCCAATAACATTTCGATAACTCACATACTAAGTCCAGCATATGAGCATCAATACTTCAATGCACAACAAATAGGAATTTACCAATTGCACATAGTCAGATCATATACAAATTCACCAATATCATATAATCAGATAACCAATGCCAATATTTCCATATATCGCATAACAACTCATAACAATACCAATATATTAGATAATATACAATATATCACGTAAAACACATAATGGATTCACTCACAAGACAAAACAAGTTAGAGTCCCCTAGTTCGTATCTGGAGCCTCACCATAGCCTTTCTCACCTATTACACAAGTTAACACAATTGCTTTTCAGTACAGAATGCTTGTGTAACCATATATGCATGCAATGGTCGAATGATGCGTGTCCCAATGTCGACACTGCTAATATATAGCTATACGTCCAATTTGGTGTCAATTATAGAGTCTCATATGTTTTAGACCACTCTTATAGGCGTATGATATTTAACAACAATTGACAAAATGAAAATTAAGCCTATTTATATGATCTGGCCTGTTTGCATTTTTCTCTCCCGTCAATAACCAAACGAACTCATTTTATTCTCAAATTTAAACCACATGTAAAACACATATAAGGGTTCACTTTACCAAAAATCAGACTCTACGTCGTTCAAATGAAGTCTACGTACTATATCGAACTACTGTTTCCGCCAGAATAGACCTGTTTACACTAATTCATATCCACAGTGCGTTATACTCATACATAGCATCTGAAACTTTACAAATACATTGTAGACACATAAATAAACAACTTTTATGCTTTACACCTAGACTACATCGGTCTACAAATGCCTCAAAATAGGGTTGCGATATAGACTGAAATCTAGACACAATCAGACCCATATTTTAGTTGATAGGTGTTGCAAGCTCAGTCCGTGTTCTAATCAGAGTCAGACCTCTAAATACATGATCTAATGCATATTAAGCATATATGATTGAAGAGAAATACTTACTTCGCTCCTATGATGTAGTAGATGCAAAAACCCAGAAATTAATATGCTAAGCCAAAGTGTTTTTCCCCCACTTTCCTCTGCCTTTTCTCTCGTGTTTTCTCTCAATTCAGTGATCTAAGAATGAAAATAATGAGAGCGGCTTGCCTTACAACATCCCTTATATACCCTAAGCATGAGGTGGCACCTGCTTAGGTGGTCCAATTAGAAACACCACGTTTCCTCTTCCCAATATCTGTTTTCCTTATGCCCTTGACACCTATCACTCTAAAAAACTACAGATTATGCATGGTTATCCGCCTAAGAATATTTACACAACCACCCCTCTGAACTTAGGAAACCACCCGTTTAGACCTCTTCTTTCATAACTTCACTTTTGAACCATTTATTACTCTCATAACCCCTCCTAAAATATTCTAAAACCATATAGAACATGTGTCAATAATATATACAATGCCAATTAAATGCGCAACTATGCACGTTATATGTGATGCATGCTCATATGTACGAAATTTGGGTCATGGATGTGACAACATATATGTATATCTATATATCTATGTATATATATATGTAGATACACACACACACACACACACATGTATATATATGTCACGACCCATTCTCGGGACCCGTGACCAGCGTACGAGGTGAACCGTCTATAGGAGCCTAACCCATCTCGCACAAGCCTCCATAGTACATAACTTCCACCCAAATATCATATTTAAAGAAATATGAAAAACCATTAAAAGTATATTCTTTGTTTATTAATGTGCGGAAATTATTTTAAATTAAAACATTTGAAATGTCAGAAACAATAACAAAAACATAAACACATCCCACAAGAACCCGGTGTGGAGCATCTAACAACTTATACAAATGGGCCCTGTCGAAAGGGCACTGACCGCAACATCAGAATCTGTCACTGAGGATAAAAAGCCAATGAACATAATTCCCCAGAGTCACCTGTAAGATGATAATAACAAGGACAAAGCAAAACAAAGAAAAATGGTCAAACCCAGTGAGTGAGGGACAACACTTCAGATCGCCTCATACGTGCATCACAAAGACTAGTTTGAAAACAATTTGAAACCTAACACATACGGTATACGACAAGTATACATACATATACACTATATACATAGTATGGTTTCCACGAAAACATTTCGAAATCGTTTGCAACCAAAGCAAACAGCATGCACGAAATCATTCTGGAACTAAACTAGAATCTTCCAAGAATCTTTCCAAACCTTATTAAAGCTTCCATGCTTTCCAAAATCAAAGCAAAACCTTTCAAAAACCATTTTATCTTATCGGAGCTTTCAAAACAAAACCCTTTTAGGTTGCACTAAGTATTTCAAAAAAATCCAAAACCCTTTTAAAGCTGTTACCAAACCGTTTCAAAAACAGAACTCAAAACCTTTATAGCTTTTTCTCAAAACCTCATAATCAAAACTTTGCCTTGTAAGCATCATAATACTAATAATATTATCTTCAAAATCATATCTTATCGGTGTGGGATTTGCCTATACTCAACCTGCAGATGTGGGATTCACCTAGACTCGAGGACTTCCTCTCAACTCTTGAGGTTTGCCCCACCATCGCCACTAGTTGAGGTTTGCCCCACCACCGTTAAAAATCAAAATGTATTCCATAAATATCAGAGTCAAAAACATATATCGCGGATAAGGGACCATAAATGCTCCACCACCATATTATGATTGGGGCCATGCCACCAATCCATAATTCAATCATGTGCTCTCGTCAGAGCTATATGGCTACCAACTAACCTGATAGTTAGGTTTAACATGCATTGGTATACCAAAGGCTACGCACCCCATAGCATAGGCTTCCAATCTCCAAAACATATACATAATATATTTAAATCCAAAACATAACGGTCATGTGACCGAGTATATCAAAACAAATCAGATATATACGATATAACGTATATACCATATTCCAAATCAATTCCATAATCCAAATTTATATATATAAATATATGTATATTTGGGAAACCGAATCTTTATTTTCGAAAAGATATTCGAAAATTCAAACAAATATTGTTTATCAAAAAATGTGTCACATTTCCCAAATCGAGTTTATAGAACAAAGTGTATAGGTCAGAAACCAAAACAAAAACTCCTAACATTCAAAACAAAGCTTGAATTCAGCATCAAAAACAGTGGAAAATATATATACAAATATATATGTAATTTTTCCCAAAACAAAGAGGTGGATCTTTATTCACATAATCCAAATTATTTAATTTAACCATTCCTTATATTAGTCCAATTTACATGCTACGGCGATAGCACATAAAAAACATATATAATTGGAAGAGACACAACCTATGTGTCTAAAGCTGCCAACCACTCACCTGGATGCCGAGCTTCCAAACTCACTGACCGCCGGTCGATGGTTGGTCGCCTCGGAAATTGAACCGCACTGAAACAAAATATTTTACAAACAAATTAATACGGTGATTATGGCAATGCCAAACACATATGAAGTGCAAATGCAGACCCGAACGCCATCGGCATCAGAAATCCTATTTCGATCGAAGATCTATCACTCAATGCCCAAAAATCAAAATTAGTGTAAAATTACGAATTAGTCCCTGACTTTTGTAAAATTACACTTTAGTCCCCAAAAACCTCAAAACTTAATAATTAATTCTTCTAGAAATCAATAATTAACCCAAAACTTTTGGAATTTATAATTAAATCTTCCAAATAACTCAATTTATAAATAAAACCTCAAATTTATCAAAATTGCAAAATTACCATAATTTTCGATAATTACAAATCTCTACCATAGTTTTCCAAAATTACAAATCTGACCCTCATGTCAAATATCAGACCCAATCCTCCAATTATTTCAGAAAAATCAAAATTTTCAGTTTAGCCCTTGATGAGAAAAAATTATTTTAAAAAATGCCCCAAATCTCGAACCAAGTGAAACCTGATGTTCACAAAGGTTCCAATAAACTCTATTCAGTCAATGGAACCTAAATCTAGCATCAGTTTCGATCAAAAAATCAAAATCCGTCCAACCCGAAGAACCCAATTTCGGACCAAAATTAACCTATTAAGATTCAATCATCAATTCTTCAATTTCAAGCTATATTAACATTTTTCTATCATCAATCCATAATTATCTAACAAAATCCATCAAAAAATCACGAAACCCGAACCCTTATTTCCCATTTTCGGCCTCAAACTCGAAACCCACACAAACCTATTGGTTTAACCATGAAACCAAGCAAAAATAGGAGAGAGAAAGAGAAAATCACCTTATCTTGGTGTGGGAATGGAAGAGGAACGAAGAGAGAGAGAGTCCCGAAGAGAGAGAGACGATTTTCTGGGTTTCGTGAACAGTGATCGAGGAAGAAACAAGATGAATGTCGGGTTGGTTTGGTCGGGTCGTGAACAATGGTATTACAATATATATCTATGTAGATATATATATATATATATATATTTTTTTTGTGTGTGTGTGTGTGTGTGTGTGTGTGTGTGTGTATGTATATATATATACATATACATCTATATGTATATGTAAATAAAATATCTTGGTAACATATTTGCTATAAGAAAAATCAAATACAAGTATCCAAAATATAAATGTGCGAAAAATCCAAAAGAGAAAATGTAACCCAGTAACTTGACAGCATCCCGGTGGGGAGCTCTAAAACAATTGGAGTAGTCCGGCCAAGAGGACGTCACTAACCAAAATAATTTACGCGCCTCACTGGGCAAAGATGCCAAACGGTTGTCGAGGCAAAATGTCAGCCTATAAGAAAGAAACATGATAAATATAGAAAATAAAGGGGTCAGAACCTAGCGATGAACAACACTCCAAAATGCCTCATATGTAGCTCACAAAAAATGTTTTGAAAACAGTTAGAAAATACCATAACCAGGTATAGATAGGTATACGTATATATAGAAACTACATACACAGTAATATTTCAAAAAGAACGTTTCAACAAAGTTTGCAGACAAAGCATACACAAGCACTCGGGCAAAACAATACTACTAGCATCAGAGTAAAAAAGATATATCGTAGATATGAGACTAGAGTAAACGTGATATGGATTCTGCCACTAATTACGAGGTGTTGTGGACCTGCCACTAATGGTGATGAGGACTCGACCTCTACTCAATATCAGATCATGAGCTGGATAAGAACACATGGCTACCGTCATCCTTGGTAGTTGGGATTTCTTATAACATTGGTATACCAAAGGCTACGTGCCTCGTAGCACAGGTGTCCCTATATTGGAAAACCAAATTATACTAATACATAGTATACAAATCAAAAGCATGTAATACATCATCAAAATTAGAGAAGAGATATATAGTACATATATATCATTTTCAAAACAAGTACTTATTATTAAATCACATACTCAGTTTATTGACTTAATCAATCCTCAGATTAGTCCATTTTAATAAATTTGTTCAGCACATAAAAAACAATAATAGAAGTTTTGAGACACAGTCTATATGTCTGAAGCTATCATCCACTCACCTGGATATCCAAGTTCTACTGATCAAGCACCACTGTCGGGCGGCTGATCCAGCTGACAGGAGCACGAAGCTAAACAAATATATAAGAAATGCAAATATATCAGAAACAAAGTAAACAGAACTATAGTATTGTGGCTGTACCAAAATGCGTGCACATGCACATGCAGACTCAACGTTCAAACAATACTTGGAAACACACCGGTCGAAGATCTAACACTCTCGACCAAAAAATCAAAACTTATGTAAAATTACGACTTGATGTATGAACTTTTGTAAAATTATATTTTAGTCTCCGAGCCTCGTAAAATTACAAACTAGTCCCTCAAGTTCCAAAAATTACAAACAAATTTTTCAAAAAGTCAGAATTCCCAAATGAGTCCCCAAACTCTACGATTTACAAAACTAGCTTGTTTCCTCAAAATTAAAAATATGAAGCCAAACTTTCCAAAATTACAAATCTAGATCCCAAATTTTTAAAATCACAAATCTAAACCAAAAGTTA
>CAODLS010236294.1:0-11416 GCA_948243855.1 Flueggea neowawraea
TAATGTCAATCTGAAGACACGCATGATGAGGCTAAAGTATAGAAAAGCACGTCCCACAATTAGAAGCAAGAATTGCAACCTTCTCAGTTAATGTGAAGGAAAGGATTTGCTTGACAACCAATTTGGAATCTTTGTCTTCCATCTTTACCAAGGCCCTCTCAGTTCGGGCACGAAGAGACTGCCAGAGTAATTACTAACAGTTATAAAGACAGTAAATAGAACTTAAAAATTAGAGAACAAAAGAAAGAAAATTAAGACAGTTTTGATTAGTGATGTGACAATTATACTGGTTAAAATTTCTACACATTGTCTGTTATGACAAATAGAATGACTCAGGGTGATAACCATTATCAAGAGCAGAGATCTTGTCTAGTATATACAGCTCTTGAAAGTAGCCAGAAGGAAGGAACAATTCCTTTTATGTATGGTAACTTTTGCATATTTACAGATGAAATAGAAACTATCGGTGGGATCTAATTAATTAGTTGATTCCAGGTTGAAATGCATATGGAGAAGCAATTATAATCCATATCTAGCAGTGATAGCTGAGAGAGGGAGAAAATTATACAATTTGCTTTTAATAACCATATTAATCAAAACGCAAACCAAGTGAAGCGTGTGGAAGATGTTGACAGGAAAAAAAAAAGTGTTACCTCAGAAAGTAGAGACTCTAGACGATCAATTCTGAAAACACCTTCCTGAAAAGCATATATACCGGAAATGAGGGTTTCATTTTCATATGCCTCAGTATAAAGAAACACATAGCCGCTTAGAAAGAATGTTAGAAGAGTTCGTTAAACCCCAATTTTTATACTACTGATACAGAGACAATAGCAGATTTACCTCATAAAGGAGAGTCTGTAAAGATGATTTCAACTTCGGCGAGTTGTCAGTTAATACCTTCCTAGAAATCCAAGGGTAAGTACTACCCAAAACTTTGTAATTTGGATCATAACTAATAGCAATTCCCTCCAACACTGCAAGACTGGTAAACAAGAAGCAATGCTTGTATGCATAATAAAAAAAGATAAATGGAGCAAAATCCTTGCCAAGGCAACCAAGGAATGGAGCATCACATGCAAGATGTATGTTAAATATTTGAATATTACAAATGACTACCTCCGAATGACAAGGAAAAAGTATGAAGGTATTCGAATTTTGAACTCATACCTGCAAATATAAAACACATTATCACTTTCCTATCCCTTTTTAAAACTTAATGGAAACATCTAAGTAATCGACACCTTGAATAATATTTGCTTCAGTAGATCTATCACTTAACTGATGGCTGAAAAGATTTGGTGATGGTGAGGCATTTGACACTATCTACTTCAATGCATGCAATCAACGGTCATGATATAACAAGTCAATGAAAGGCTTTACAAGCATAATGGTGTTACATTCTCAATGCAAGAAACAGGGATGTGGAAACAAAAGTTCTAGATTCTATGCCAAAATTTGGCGAACTGCTCCAAAATTTTGTAATGAAAAGAGCAAAATGATGAGCAGACACAGGATCCAGCAAGTGGGAGGAAGGCTGAAAGTGACCCCCAATTACTGTAAACTGAATTTTCAGGGGACCTCTACTTATGCAAAATTCTACATAGACAGCTTGCTCTTTCGATTGGAATAAATACAAATAAGATCACAAGAGCCCTCATTAGGGCAAAGAATGCCAAATGAAGAATGGCATGTGGTAGCTACTCCTTATAACTGAATTTCAAAGCTAGTGGGATATAACGAACAAAATAGGTGGGGATAAAAAAACATTGGAGTTATATATTTACATATTCATAACATAAATAATTTTAGCCATTTCAGAATGTAAAGGTTTTAAATGCAAGTAAAGCTTTTTTCCTTTCATTCTCTGGCTACTTCACCTCATAAGCATTTATATTTGAGGATCATTAATCTATCCAATTAGCATCTTAATTCATGCTATATTCATATCAAGATAGAGGGGAATTGCTTACGCATGTAGATATGTTTCTCCATTAAGAATTCGTTTTTTTTTAAATTAAAACTTACATTGTGGTTCCCAGATTTCCTAATAGATCTCCAAAGCTTATATTGCGAACTCCTTTAGCAACGGCATTTTGGAAGACACCTAACAATAGAAATCAACCAATTGCTAAAACCACTTAAGGGAATGAATGTGCAAGAGAGAGAGAGAGCATTCAATTCAAATTTAAGCTATCATTTCAAACTCCAGGCCAATGTGGACTTAAAAGAAATTACCCGTTAAAGCTTTTGTAACTGCTTGTTTGTCTGCAGTAGGTGGAAGAAGCCTGTAGAACAAATGCATGATTCACTATTCTAAATCCCAACATTAATGATAATGAACTTTTTAGCTATTTTTTGTCGAACATGGAAAAATACCCAAGAGTAATAAAGTCCTTAGCCAATGCCTCAAAATCACGGTTTACAGGATGAAGGCAAGCCTCAATAAAGCCGTCACGGAGTTCTTGTCTAAATTCACCCATCATGCCAAAATCTGGTAGCAAAAGATTTTAAAAGTGACTCCATTTTATTTAATAATTTCAAAGTTCCAAACTTCTAGGCATAAAGAAATTGCGAAAGAGAAAATCAAAATGAAGAATAAGACAATAAAATAATTTATACAAAATGAAAATTATGGCATCAAAATGAAAATGTAATCAGAGAGGTATCAAGAATCTTATACTTTAGCAGTAGAGAATAGTGGGAAAACTTGATATATGAGAAAAGTGTCCATGGCATCATGCATCAGAATCAAAGGAAAGCGACTATGCTGAGAGAAGAAAAGAACATCTTTTACATGTGGAATAGTTTAATTAAGATCATTACCTAAATAGGCTAGCTTCCCATCATTTGTACGAAGAAGATTTCCAGGGTGTGGATCAGCATGGTAGAACCCATTTTCCAGAAGTTGATTAAATAAGCAGTAAACTCCCACCTAGTTTATAGCATGAAAGAGAATCGGTTTAACCATGTTTAGAAAATAAAGTTACATGATTAATTGTTCAAAACCATAGAGCACCAGCACTTAGTTGAGAAACAACCTCAATCAAGTAAAGATCCTTCACTTCCGATAATTTTGTCCCCTACAAAATGTCCAAGAATCATGGGAAGTTTATATACAAGTTTCTGGCATTACAGATACAATATCACAAATTGATAATATATGTAAGTTAAAAACTCTCAAGAGTCATTCCATGCAGTTCTTGAAATAGTTAATTATCAAGTTCTAAATTTCACTTCTAATATTATAAGTACTTTACTTTCTCATTGACAATGTGAAAATAATGCTTAAATTTTCATTAATCATAATGAAAAGCTTCTTGCAAGCCTTCCACAGAGGAAAAGTGTAAACAACTTTTTTGGAAAGAGAAAAGATGACATTCTTATGTCAAACTTGAAGATTTTTTTTTTCCATAGCATCATCTTGAAATTACTTATTTCCAGAGAAGGTGAAGATAATGCTTAGGAATTTGATCCATCTTGAAGGCAAGCATTTGCAAGCTCACAAATGCTTTGATATATCATACATAAAGTGAGAATAATTAGTATCCTAATTTTTTATATCAAATTAACAACTTAGCAATTTCAGAGGCACACTGATTTTAGATAAGATTATTTAAGTGAAATATTACATGGTATGTATAATTGGCCATTTGAAATACTAAGCAGTTTGGTTTGTAAATTAACTACATATTGGAGTAATGGCACAGTACCTCAATCCATTCCATCATAAGGACCCTACGAGTTGTGTGCTCCTTGTACATTTCTGGAACCTTAACATCTTTTAGATCACCGTACAACTTTCTGTCTCAGGCAAAGGATAAAATCAAATAATTTAGTAAAATTTGAAACAAAACAGAAACTTATTATGTACAAAAAAAATATGGATGCGTTTATATTTGTAATTTCCTTATGGTGATTGTCCACAAGCACATAACATTGTACTGAAACTTATTATATACGCAAAAAATAATTTGGTACTACGAGTTGTGTGCTCCTTGTACATTTCTGGAACCTTAAACATCCTTTAGATCACCGTTTCTGCCTCAGGCAAAGAATAAAATCAAATAATTTGGTCAATTTGAAACAAAACAGAAACTTATTATATACACAAATATGGATGTGTTTATATTTGTAATCTCCTTATGGTGATTGTCTACAAGCACATAACTTCATGCTCAAACTTATTATATACACAAAAAACAATTTGGTATTACGAGTTATGTACTTGTACATTTCTGGAAACTTAACATCCTTTAGATCACCATACAACTTTCTGTCTCAGGCAAAGAATAAAATCAAATAATTTGGTAAATTTGAAACAAAACAGAAACTTATTATATACGCAAAAAATATGGATGTGTTTGTATTTGTAATTTCCTTATGGTGTTTGTCTACAAGCACATAACTTTATACTGAATGCTCATTGTCTACAAGCACATAACTTTATACTGAATGCTCATCTTACTAGGCACAAATGACTGTAAACTTGGGTATGCAATAAGATAATAATATTACTGTTCCAAATGTGAAAATCACATGTAAATGTGTCCATCAAATGTGTATAGCCATATAGTTTATGTTGAATATCAAATTTAAAAGCATCTGATTTGGGTATATGCCCAAAATACAAAAAAAAAAAAAAAGAAGAGAAGGCAACTGCATATATGGGGGGTTTGAAAAACAGAAACGTAAAAATGCAAACTAAGAAGCTCAAATTTGAAAAAGATAAAAGGAAAGGTTCACAGCAGAAAGTTCAAAGAATTGTTTGCAATCAATTGTCTTACTTGAACTTGAGTCCATTATTTGCCTCTTTCATATAGTCCATCTCCTGCATTCAATGTGATTTACCTGTATTCAACGCGAAGCTCTAAGAATATTCCTCAAATGCACTAAAATATAGCATAAAATGGAAGTTCAAATATTATGGAATATTAAATTTATCAAGAATTTGAAGGGCCTGGAAGCAACCAAAACTTAAGTAATAAAACAGAAAAAACCTGCAGTACAAAGACTGACTACTGGTCATAAAAGGAAACACTATCCCTTGGAAATGCGAAATGCATGATGTAGAATGGAGAACTGTGAGACCAAGAAGTTTAAACACCACCCAAACGTTGTATTCTAACTAAAATTTCTGTTATGTGAGATGTTAAATTTGCTCAGTATCACTATTTTAATAAATTTGCAATTGTTAACTTCGTAGATGTAAAATAACATCAGATAATAATCTTGCCAATACAGTAGGATCCCTCTAGTGATGGCCAAAAATCATATAGCCATGTTTCTAAGGTAAATGTAAATAGAAACAGATAATCCTTTTATGAACGAAGTAGCCATTTAAAGCTTGGAAAAAACCTTTTTCTGAATTTCCTTATATTTCGAAGTAAAAGATTTTGATTAAACATTACTTTCTCCTTCGATTCTCGTGCGTGAAAAAATGCATCACAAGTTTTTAAGGTGAGTATACTTAGAAACAGAAGAAAATAAATGAAGTTGGAGCTTTATAATTATTTTTTAAATTAACTTTTGTGCAAGTAGTACAGTAAATGCATATGCAAATTTATTTACCCGAAAGAGACTTGAAGCCCATTCATCAACCACTGCCTACAAAATAGAGAGGACGAGTCTTAGAAAGCAACTCCCATATTCATGGAAATTGAAAGCAAACAAGAATTGCAGATGTAGTACTTGAAGGTTAGAATTAAACTTCCGAGCTTTCTTTAGCACCCCTGCAAAATAACGCAAGATTAAAATGTCAAGGGAAATAGCAGCTTGAACTCCTGGCCTTTGCACTTTGACGGCAACAACTTTTCCATCACGGCGGAGCCTTGCTTGATAGACCTATTGGTACATGTAAGTGTCTCAAGAAAAAAAATTATTTAAAATCTTCAATTGTGTAAAAAGACAGAAAAAAAAAAGAAAATCCTTGTTCATTCTTCACACATAATAAAAAAAAAAAGCAGCTGTGAGTTTGATGTATGACTAAGCACACACCTGTCCAAGTGATGCAGAGCCGTAGGTTCTGGTGATATCTCAGAGAAAATACTGTCTATTGGTATTCCAAGTTCCTGTTCTATAGTATTAAAAGCAACATCTGTGGAAAATGGAGCAATGCGATCTTGTAACAGCTAAAGCTCATCCAGATATGACGGCGTTATCAAATCCTAGAGAAGACAAAACAATGAAACTGAGAACTTCCCTACTGGTGACATAGGTTCGTATCGTTTTATTCTGAGCCTAGTGGTCATATTGAGTATGATTTAAACCAGAGCAGCACGCATTAGACAACTCTGCTGACAGACGAAGTACTTCACATCAGGCATGAAAAGCAACATTTTCATTTCAAACCTATGCTAGCGATACAAGAAGGTTATCATAAAGTTCACAAATCAAATTGCGAACCTCACTAACATATAACCATGGCAGTTTCATAGTCAACAAATAAACAGCAAACCTCAGTTCCTCCCCAAAGCGAAACCAACATAAACTTACCGGACGATAAGACACAGCCTGAGCAATTTTAATGTAAGCCTGGAAAGACAAATCAACAAAAACACATTACTCATATAATTATCCAATCCTATCAATTCAAACTACTCCACAACGCATAAATAAATAAATTTATAACATACAGGACCAAGTTCCAACAGTATCTTCCGAAGCTCTAATCTGCAAACAAACAACAACAAAAACCTATAATTCACTAAATTTATTTCAAAAAAAAGTTAGTTGCAGTAATAAAACAAATTTTTTATACAATTTAAAAACCTGAAACATTTCGTCGGACTTATCAATGAAACCGATTTGAAACAACCTCCGCAACAAAATCAACGGTTTCCGCCGATAAATTGCCGCGATTTTCTTTATATTGTAGTCCGCCAGAGAGTCCGCGTCACTAGCGCTGAGCTGGAACAGGTAACCGGACTTCTCCGTGAAGGCGTCCAACTCTCCGCCGGTAACAGAAGCAGCAGCTCGCGGCGGACTAGAGAGAAATCTGAGCGGTGCCGGCGGCGGTTTGAGTCAAAAGGAGTTGGATTTGGAATTGGCGGGAAAGATTGCAACGGACGGAGAAGGTAACAGAATCATTTTCTCGTTATCTGTATTGAATTAGAAAAAGCAAAAAGAAATAAAAAGAATAATGAGAAATAAAAAGAATAATGTGGTGGTGGTATTTAAAGGAGTGGAGGAAGAAGCAGAGTGTTGGAGTGTTTGTCTGGCTGGCGTCGCGTGGCGTGGCGGGGAGAGGCGGAAATGTGTAGGATTTTCTCCAATGTGTTTTTTGTGATCCATTTGTCTTTTATTTTTGTTGTCTCACCCTCTCTTTCTACATTGAATTTTTGGCTTAGTACATATACAGCCCCCAAACTTAATACCGTTTTGGTGGTTGACCCCCAAACTTTGCAGGTGTTGGTCCACCCCCGAAACTTGTCAATTGTGAATGTTATAACCCCTTTATTTTTATTCTCTCTCGATTTTCCTCGTTAATCTGCACTTGCCTCTCTGTTTAATTTCGTCTATGTTTGAGTTTCACCTCTTATCAATTTCGATTCGTCTAAGTTGTTGATTTCTCCAAAGCTATTTGATTTCGTCTCTAGTTGTGGCTGTGGTAGTTTTTTTTTTTTATTTCTGGTTATTGGTGGCAATTCTTGCAGTAGCGGTAACAGTAATGTTGTTGTGTTGTAGTAGTTGTAACTAGTTGGTTTGAGTTGCAAAGATTGAGAGAGAATCGAGGTTGGATCATGCTATTCTTGTGGTTAAAGAACAATATTGAAGCATGTGAAGAGAAGAAATGGAAGTATGTCGTATGTTGTTGAAGAAAAGAAATGGAAACCTAATGCTTGCGATCAAAGAACAATATTGAAGAAATGTTTTCTTTGTTAAAGAAATGGAAATGTGATGTTCGCCATCCAATTTTGTCTCATTAGTCAATTTGCAGTTTGTTTCGAAGAATATTTTTGTCTAACATATTTGAAAATTTTGTTTCATTAGATGATATCTCATTTTATTGATTATGGTTTTTACTGTTAGTTTTGTACCCTAGTCCAATCATTGATATATATTGTCATTACATTTATTATTTAACAAATAGACATTTCATTTCATATCTATAAAATATTATATTGTTTATGACAATAAAACTTCCTTGAATAGTTTATTCTTCTTTATGTCATCGAATGTGACTTGATAGTAAAACTATAAGGTAAAAAAAATACTATTCTAAAAGTCCCTAATCGATTGTTATCATGGGAATGATAACAAGCCAAGGTTAGTATGTTGCTAACATGATAATCACTTAGAACATGTATTGGACTGGCCCACTATGAAAGCACTTCATAAATCAATGTCACAAGTAGTTTTCATACAGTGATGATTTTTGATTCCTCTGACTGAAACTCACTATCGACTCCTACATGACAAATCACATGTTTTGACTTAGTCAAACGTTATCCGTAACAGGGTAACAATAAAGGCTACGATTGGATATGCCATGAATCTTGTAGAGGAGTGATAATGAGAGTGATGGATTTGTTCCTCTTATGAAGAGTGATATCTTTAGGCCACTTGATGAGTAGGATTGATGAAATGTATGCTTACTTAAATGAATTGACAAAAGAGTTTGTCAATGTCATTTGTATATCAATCTACTTGGGATCAAGAAACGCATTAAGCAATATAAGGTTGACATGTGACCATACCTTATGCTTAATATAGATATCGTGAGACAAAAGGACTAAATATAAAACTGTGAAATGTTAACTTGGATCACCGATGCCACTTGATTTTGGGTTGCCATAATGCATTACTAGATACCGCTTATGGACTTTAGGCCTAAATGTTTGGGACGAGGCCCATTGCCAATTTCAAGTGGGCCTATTGGGTCACACATTAAAACGAATTGGATTGGATTACAAATTTTCTCTCATTTGGTAAATGAATTATTAGGATAATTAACTTGGTTAATTATTAATAATTCAGAATTTTATAATTTATATCTTATTTATGATATAAGATATAATCCATTAATGTAATAGGCTTTTAATTTAATTCACTTATTAATATTATTTTGGGTTTATTTATGTGTGACATAAATTAGGCCCATAGATATTAATAATAGAGTGATTTATTTAATGATAGTGTATCATATAATTAAAAGCCCAATGACATAGTAAAACCCTAGTGTAAATTCGGTTAACCCTCCTATTTTTAGGAGGTTTTATTCTTGTGTGAAAAGAAGAGGCAAACCCTAGTTTGACTAGGAGGAAATTCGAACCTCTCTCTCCTAAACAAGAGGGGCAGAATTCTTGCTTGAACAAGAAAGGAAATTCAGCCTCTCTTCCTTGAGAAGGAAGAGGCGAATCCTTGTATGACAAGGAAAGGGATTATGGCACCAATTTGAGAAGGAATTCGGCACACATTCTCTCCTAAATTGGTGTGGCCGAATTCTTCTTGAACAAGAAAGGGTTTTTGCTAACCCTAGTGCACCTATTTAGGTTTTCCCATATGCCTCTAAATAGGAGCACATCCTAGTCTTGTTTCTCATGGCAATGGCAAAACTGAATTTTTGAGTGTCACAAATAAAGAGAGAAAATTATTTGTGAGAATTAGAATAGTGATTCTAAGTGCTAGTACACATCATCCATCCAAAGAAGTTCGTTCATGTGGATACCATTGGTCACGTTCGCGTAAAGGCAACATGGTTGAAAGGGTTTCGAGTTTATACTAAAAGCTACATCAACACTCCATTCATTCATTCAATCGAGCTTTGGTTTTCAAGGTAAAAATCCTAACCCTAATCATGTATGTTCATGTGCATAGATCCTTGGTGGAGTTCTAGGATAAAATTTTTGTTATTTCCACTGCGTTATCCTTATATGAATGTCATATTTTAGTTACGAATTCCAACAGTGGTATCAGAGCCACTTGTACAATCAACATAACCGATTATTTTGTATGTGATATAATGATGATTGTTTGAATAATTCGACCTTAGTTTATATTTATTATGTTCTTGCTAAATTAATAATAAATGTTAGGATTTAATTTAGCAAGATAAAATTAGGAATTTTATACGTGTGAAGGCCGAATATGTTTGATGTTGAATTTTCATAAGATGTTAAGATTCACTTAGAAAGTCGTTTAGGGTTTTGTATGTGCAATTTTGCAATGAGATTACAAAAAATAGATTCAATTATAATTTGATTATAAGATCCAAGTATTAATGGGATTAATACAAGTTAGGGTTTTTAAAATTAGCAACTCGTTTCATGAGCAATGCAAATTAAAACCCCCTCGCAACCGGCTTGTGAAACCGCCTTATATATCCAACATTTAATCAATGTAATTATTTGACTAATTGCATGATGTTTGTAATGTGATTATGTTTTGAATGGTGATTCAATATGCATGGCGCATGACATAGCCTAATAGAACCTATGTGATTGGCTTTTTATTATGGGTTGTAATATTTTGGCAATAGGTGTCTATTTCAAATACGACCTGTGTGTCGTTTTTGGCAAGTGTGCCTATTCTTCTTTTAGTATATATTTTATATATACATTGTATGTAAAAGAATATAGAGGTCGTTCGTGTAAATGGAGATTGAAAACCACCCTAGGTTTACCCTGATTTTCACATTGGCTTGTGAGATTAACTTAGATTTGGGCTTTGTCATGACACATTTACATTTATGCTATATATACATGCGATGAATGTATGCCATGAATGTATGTTATATTTTGTATCCCACTCAAACAAACAACTCGATCCCTACAAATAGTAAGTCGTTGAAAATGTCTTCCATAATCAATGCTCGTCAATGTAATATCCTGCATTTTCCCGATTGAATTTTTTTGGTAAAATTTTTTTTCTCTTTGTTAAATGAATTTTTGTTAATTTTGTAATCAATGGTATATATTTTATTGGTTTTATAAAATTTGATATGGTCAAATTTTTGTTGATTTTATTGAGTAGAATTATTATTTCAATTGTTTTAGTAAGGGAATATTTTGTTAATTTTTATTAATTATTCCAGAAATTTTTCATTAAATTTCAAAATTTATTTTTGAAATTTAAAGGGTTAATTTTGAGTTTTAAATGTTAATTGAGTGTTTAATAAAGTTTAGAAATGATTTGGAAGTGTTTTGATTAAGTGAAAAATGGTTTAAAAATGAAAACAAAAAAATCTGGAAATAGGAGATGAACTGTCGGCCGTTTGCGTGGTTTGAACAAGCTACACGTCGTTTGCGTCCTGTAGCATGTTGTCGTCCACGTGCGTGATCGGTCGTTCGTGCGTGTGTGAGCTAGTCACTAACCTAGACGGCGTCGTTTTGTTCTTCTCCCTTCAGCGTCAAAACGACGCCGTTTGTTTCCTTCTTCTTCTTCTTCTTCAAAACTGGAACCCGACAGAAGCCAT
>CAODLS010236309.1:0-22413 GCA_948243855.1 Flueggea neowawraea
TTTTTTTTACTCTCATAACACCCTTTAAAATATTCTAAAACCATCTAGAACATGTATCAATAATATACGCAATGCCCAAATGAATGACAACTATGTACGTTATATGCGATGCATGCTCGTATGTATGAAATGTTGGTTACGGTCGTGACAAGTGCATGAAAGTTACTTGTAACATTGATCTATTAAGTGCTTTCATAGTGGGTCAGTCCAATACATTTTCCCTAACATGTATCTATGTTCTAAGTGATATCTCATATCCATAATCAGTAAAACGTGATTATCCACTTAGCAACATGCTTACGCTGGCTTGTTATCATTCCCATGATAACAATCGATTAGGGACATCTAGAATATTATTTCTTTTACCTTATGGTTTTACTATCATTCACATGCATACCAGCGACCAGTGAAAAATGTTTGAGAATGTCATGAACAGCTCGAATGGACTCCAGTATGGCACCATAGAAAATCATTAAATCATTAGCATCCAATATGGTATTTAACTGATGATGGCAATTGAGAATCAAAGAATCTAGAAAGGTACTCCATGCAAAGGACAAATACAGGGGTGATATAGGATCCCTTTGGCACAATCCCCTTTTTTTAGGAAAGTAACCCTTAAGAGACCCGTTTATCATAAGATAAAATGAACATGTCCTAATGTAATCCATGATCCATGCAATGAATTGAGTAAGCATAACCCAAGCATAACTTCCTCCATAAAACCCCAATGTATAGAATCATAAGCTTTCCTTAAATCAATTTTCAGAGCACAATTAGCAGAACCCTTTGATCTATGATAATTCCTCAACAAATCATGATCAAACAAAACATTATCCACTATATTCAGTCCAACAATAAAGGCAGACTGATTATGATGAATGATACATGGTAAAACATGAGACAATCTCATAGTAATGATTTTAGTTATGATCTTATAGAGCACATAGCATCAAGCAATAGGTCTAAAATCACTCAATCCATCAGGATTAGGTACTTTAGGTATAATGGTGAGTGATGTGGCATTGGCATGCTTGAGCAGTTGACTAGTAGAGAAGAACTCTTTGACAGCAGTAGTAATGTCAGGCCCTACAATCCCCCAACATTCTTTGAAAAATGTGTTGGAATAACCATCCACCCCCGGCGCCTTACTGCCTTCAATGCTCCAAAGAGTAGTTTTGACTTACTCATATGAAACTGCATCACAAACAAGAAGCATCATCAGAATTGATAAGAGGACCATTTTGCATAACAACCATATTGACATGAGCTCTCATAGGACCAAGAGATCCCAATAAGTTTTTATAGTATCCAATCATACTCTCAGTGATAACAAGTTGCTCCGTAGTCACTGAGCCATCCTTCAAAGTCAAACATGTAATTTTATTATGAGCCCTTCGATCCTTCACCAAATTATGAAAAATTTTGGTGTAAAATGAACAATTTTGTGATTACGAAGCTCATATTTGTCTAGAAGAACAACCATTTGAGCATCAGTTTTGAGAGAGAAGTCCTTTGATTCCTGAAATAATATGCGGTTGCAATACTATTGTGTTTGCTTATAGGGCTACTAGCAGTAGAAAGTGTTATACCATGTAGGTTCAACAATTTAAATAAACTGTACATTTAATTTTTTTTTTAAAAAAAGCAAGGGTCTAATCTAATCCGTTGTTGGTTTTGAATAGTAATTGAATGCATTTTCTGCAAGACATTTATTAATTCAATTTCCACATCATATGGATCCTGGGAGTCTTGGAAAATTGACGTCATAAACCCTGTGGGAGGATTTCTTCCTTGAGAAGTATTTTCTTCACTTTGCTTCTCCTTCTCTTTCTTTTTTCTCCTTTTTGCTTCTTGTTTTTTGAACTCATCATATTTCTGGAAGCTTGAAGAAGCAAGTGGAATAGCGTGTCTTCTTGTAGAGCCCATAAAGCCTTATGGAGAAAATGGTTCTTGAGATCTCCTTATAGAGTTGTGTGCATCAAAAATTTTAGTATTGTTTTGGGGTTTTAAAAAGAGAGGGATGTCTTAACTCGTCCTGTAAACTCTGTTGTTCCCGCTTTAACTTTCTCAATTCTGCCTCCTTTTCTTAAAAAGTAGCACCAAACTCTTTGTGCATGATCATCTTGTTTAATGTATTTTCAAGCTTAGAAATATTTTTTTGTACCTCTAAGTGAAGATCTTGAAGAGATTCACTGATGCGCTTAGCCTCAAAATCTTGTTTTTCCACGACTTGCAGGATTTTGTCTAACTTCTCATCCTGACGAATCAAGTGTCGTTTCTGTGCTACTTGGCTTTTTGTTTGCCAATTTAGAACTTCTTTAGCACTAGATAGAGGTTTAAAAGAACCATCTACTTTGATTGTCTTTGTCTTTGTCTTTGTATAAGGTCAAAAAGGAATTCCATGATTGGAAGTATATGGAATCAAAGACTGTATTTATCTTCATTATCCAATTATGGCATCCTGGATGAAGATGATGCCATAAAGCATGGGACAACAGTCAAAATTGGATTTGAAGTGACTTCAAGAGAGGATTTACAAGAGGCTTCATTTCTTAGAATCTTTAAAGATTCCTTGTAAATTGGTAGAGGAAATCTCTGCTTCCATTCCTCAGCCAATTTTTTATTAGATCTTCTTTTGGTCTCCTCTGAGATTCCAATCCATGGAGAAAATCCATCATCCTTCTGATTAGGGTGATCATGAGGCCTACAAGAAGGCCTTCTTTCCTTCTTCCTCCTTGAGCTTTCAGGGAACTCATAGTCCTCATCTCGGCAAGGACATCATTCTTCACATTCATTTGGATCAACATCCCAAATGAAATGACCATCAATCTTGTTGGTATACATCGGATAACCAGAGGGTTCAAACCACACGGTTGGTATCCTCTTGTCTGCAGGAACTGGTTGGATCATGGCAATAGTTTTGAAGATAGGTAAACCAGAACTTAAACTTTCTGGTTCTTCAGGAGCTTTAAAAATTGTATGAACAGACCCATCGTTTCTTCTTTGGAAAAGGGATTCTTGAGACTGGATTGGTTTATCAATATATCTCATCTTCTCATAGTTATTCAACCAAGAGGTTGGAACCAACTTCTTCAAAGTATCATCATCCATCTGTCTTGGAGCATTAACAATTGTTGGAACTTTGTCTGCAATTTCTGAGAGAGCAAACAAAGCATCTCTTGATCCGTAGCCATTAAGATCAACAGCATGATCTTGGACCTATAGCAAACTTTTTGGTGAAGTGTAGCTATTTGGGAAGAGGCTATATGTTGGACTCTAGTTTTTTGAACCTGAACCTTCAAGCAGGTAGGTAGGTTTGGATCTGACAATGATATGACAAAGTTGGGGAAGAAAGTAAGCATTATGGTTCCAGTATTTAGAGTGGTGATAACAGTGCCAATAACTACATGATGGTATTCAAGAACTCTGGTGTCTAGAAGTGCAAGTCTTGTTGTAACAAGACAACCTTTTCTTCCGTTTTAAGTGAACATCAATCTGATAGCTCCCCAATGAAAGTGAGTGTAACCTTGTTTAAGGGAATCTTTAATGAGGCTATGTGGCACTTTAATGTTTACATATTGTTCTGCCTCCATGGATTTTAACAAACACTGATTCAAATTTGAAGCTTGAACATATTCGTAGGAGTTGGTCTTCTTCAATGTAGAAATAACACCTCTAGGTTTTTGGTAAACCACATATGGATTCATGAGAGGTTGGCATGTAGCTGAAATTTGGGCATCTTCAGGGACATAGGAATATTCTACTAGGTGTTCTTACCTATTTGTCTCGTTGAATCTAAAGGAAAGTGAAAAGGTAAGCTGGATAGTAGCAGAGATTTGGTTGGTGTTTGAGACAGTATTTGAGGTAGCATTTGAAGGTGTATGCATGGCAGTTTAAACTTATCTTCTTACTCTCCACAAAGAAAATTGGGATAAGAAACAAGGTTTTCTCGTTTGGCTCTGATACCACAAATTCTGATCAACATATTGGACTAGGATTCCTCTAATGTTGTCCATCTTATTGCATCCACCATTGACAACTTACCGTAGGACTCAATAGGAAGAAAACTTAGTAAATATTGACCAAAACCTTATAATACCATAACCAAAAAGGATCACCTTATATTCTTATCCCAATAGCCCTGTGATTTCCGAAGATAAAAAGAAAACTTAGAAAGCCATAAAATTTTGAGAGGATTCTTTGGGTTTTAATTTTTGTCTGCCTTATTCGTTCATTTAAGAAGTCTTATATAGACTTCAGAATTACAACAAGACAAAATATAAAAGAAAGATGTGACCTCAACAGATGGTCACTATAATACAGACTCATGACTAACTTTAATAAAGTTGCAGATACTAAGTAAAATAATATAAAAGTAGAGAAATCAGATTCCTCTAGACTTGACACAACAAACATTATGGCAAACAAAGAGGGTTGCATCCTGGCTTGGATTAATCATCTCCTTTTGTCCTATTTGGACTAGGGTCAGAACTGGTGGTCTGTGTCCACATGCCTCCCGAGGTGGTAAGGTGATGAAGAGGACATTTATCATTCCAAAGACAATGGTATTCTTCTTCTAAAGTGATATCATTATTGTTTTCAACATAGTCCACATCTTTGCTACTTGGAAATCGGTATCCTGAAGGTGGTTGAACTACAACAGCTTCATTTAGTTCTTCTATTACTTCATCATGGACTCTTGGAGGTTCTTCATAAGGACCTTCGAACACTCCAATGGAACTAGGTTTCATATTTACTGATGAGGGAAGGAAATTTACTTCAATGGGTCTTGTTTGGAATCCTGCCAACATTGTTGGTAGTGGAGATGGAGAATTGTTAAGAAAACATAAATAATCAACCAATTGTTCTCTTAATGCAGGATTGCCTCTAATAGATCGAGGAATTGGACCCCAACCATAACAGATGCTTTGAGTCCATAAAAATCCTTGAGAATGGCGGAAGTATGGACGATGGCAAATGTAGATTTTCATGGAGGATTGATCATCTCTTCTTATGACCCTTTCATTCTCAATGGTGATTTTGAGTTTTGTTCTCCAGACTGGACTTGTGTTAAACCATTCAAGAAATGTCCATAAGAGTGAACGGCATTAACAGTCATCATTTCGGTGGTTTAGGATCTCCTTTAGGTCGAATTCTACGGCATTTTTATGTATAGTGATAAGACACCATAAAAACTAGAGAAAGTTTTATGTGAATGAGCTAGTCATCAAGAAAGGTTTTGTCATGACACATAGTCGGACATGTGACCGGCGTACGAGGCAGACCGTCTGTGGAAGCTCGATCCATCCCGCACAAGCCTCTGTGATCAGATATATTACCCGACTTATCAAATTATTTATTTAAAACATTTATAAAAGCATTTATAAATGAAGTAAATATATATATATATATATAGTATATCAAAAATATCAGTGAAAATATAAATCACCATAGTAAACCCCAAAATACAAAATGAAGCACAATATCCCAACAGTAACCCGATGTGGAGCTTTATAACATAGCAAAGTAGAGTCCCGAACGAGGGCACTCACAATAGCCAAAAGCCCCTCACTAGGTCGACGTACGGGTTAGATTTTGTGCGTTCAAAAGATGTTACTTGCGAACAAATGTATAACATGGACAACAGAAGAAAAAGGGTTAAGATTCTCTAGTGAGGAAACAGCACGTCAGACCGCCTCATACGTGCCTCACAAAGACTGGTTTGAAATCCTTTTTCAAACTACCGCACACATATATAGATACCATATAGTATA
This sequence comes from Flueggea neowawraea, assembly GCA_948243855.1. Classification (NCBI taxonomy): domain Eukaryota; kingdom Viridiplantae; phylum Streptophyta; class Magnoliopsida; order Malpighiales; family Phyllanthaceae; genus Flueggea; species Flueggea neowawraea. The sequence goes on from CAODLS010236309.1 coordinate 5,778, forward strand.
CACATTATATACATAATACCTTTGCTGAAATTGTTTTACCAAAATGTTCGCATTCATATCATACAACATGCATTCAAACAATATATACGTATATTTAAGGATTCATAGTATTGGACCAGTATCAATATCAATAAAGCAGTGTGGACTCTGCCACCTGACTGCTTAATAAACGCGTGTATCTAGTCGGATACACGGTCATCCCATTACCCCGATAACTAGGGCATTGACAAAGCATTGGTATACCAAAGGCTACAAATCCTGTACCCAGATGTCCCCATAGTCTGTGTGATACATACATAGTATTTCACATACAATCATACAATATATTTTCGTTTATTCCATTATTTACAAAATGCTCTTGTATAGATATATTCATATATACTTTAGATTTCCATATCAAAACGTTGGTTAATAATAATCACATACTCAGATTATTAATTAACCCAATACTTATTAGTCAATTTATGTCATAGCCAAACATATCAAAAATAACATACTTAATTTTGAAGACACAGTCTATGTGTTTAAAGCTGCTATTTCACTCACCTGGTATCCAAAGTCGTGGATCCAGTCAAATATCGCTCGCGGGTGACTGCTCCTACTGGCAGGCACACTAAGCTGTACATATACAAACATAGCAAATATCAATATGTGGTACTGTGGCGGGACCGATGCATGTATGCGAATGCAAATGCTGACTAACTATTGATGGCATCGAGAACTTATGTCAAAATACCCAAACTCTCATTTCGATCTATACCCGATCGATCAAACACTCATATTGGTTGCAATCAGCCTCTCAAGCAAGGATCAACCTTAGATCCTACAAACAACTTCAAAATCATCACGAATCCAAATCCCCAAATTCGAATTTCTTGACCCACTCGACACAAATCGTCAAATCTTGATACCCAACATCAGATCTATGTATTTCTAACACCTATCTATCATAATACATCAGATACAACTCCGGATAGCAGCTTGGACATCCAGGTAAGTGGATAGTAGGTGAGTGAATAGCAACTTCAGACACATAGACTGTGTCTTGAAACTCCTATTATGTTTTATGATGTGCTGAACATGATTATGAAATTTGACTAATATAAGGATTGGTTAAATGAATAAAATGATTATGTGATTTTTATAATCAGTCATATGTCTTATGAAATGGATACATATATGTATTATATATCTTTCTTATGATTTCAGATGATGAAATGCATGTCTACGATTTATGCTATGAAATATTATGATTTTGTTTTTATGATACGGGACAACTATACTACGGGGTTGAAGTAACCTTTGGTATACCGATGATATATGTACTATGAAATCCCAGCTACCAGGGATGCCGGTAGTCACATGTTCTGATCCAACACGTGAATTGTTATGATAATGGCCGAGTCCACATCACCCATGTTATATGGTGCCACGAGCACACCCATGATTACGGTCCCTTATCAAAGCTATATGTTTTCACTATGAAACCATGTTTTAATAATCGAAATGAGTATTAAGTACGTTTTCATGCTTGCTAGATGTTTTGCTTGCGAATGATACGAAATGACTATCGAAAAGTTATTACTTATAGCATATATATGTATATGTATACGTCTATACCTGCATGTGGTATTTTTAACTGTTTTCAAAACAGTCTTTGTGATGCACGTATGAGGCGATCTGGAGTGTTTTTCCTCCCTAGGCCGGACCCCATTTTCTTTCTATATCTATTGTTGATTTTGCTCCGCAGGTTGACTACTTTTGGCTACAGCAACATTTTCGCATTATAGATACCAGTGAGGTGTCATTTGGTTAATGATGCCCTTTTGATCAGGCTCTTATGTTTATGATGTTAGAGCTCTACACCGAGATATTGTCGAGTTATTGGGTTGCCTTTATACCTTGATGTATTTTGATTTATTATGATATTTACATATGTTTTGAATATTTTATTTATGATATATATTTAATCTATCATATGTTTTAAATAATAAATGTTTTAATTAAATAAACCTTAATCAATTTGATTTGGGTAGCAAGTTATGATCCATGAGGCTTGTGCGAAATGGGTTGGACTTCCATAGACGGTTCACCTCGTACGCCGGTCATAGGCTCGCTACGGGTCATGACATTCACGTCTTTGATTGATTATTTAAAAATATGTAGAATTAGCATGCAATTAATAGACCTCACAAAGTCAGACTGTATAAGGAGACTAGTTCAGATGTTTTATGAGACTTACATCCATATCTTTAACAGTGGCATCGTTTGCAGTAATTGTTGCCTCATCCTCTGGGGACATACCCAGAGAGTCTCCAGTAGACATTTTACCGGTCTGAAAGAAGGTTATTCAAATGTCAAAGGTCCGAGAGTTCAAAAGTTCAGAAACATAAAATTATAATAAATGGCAATCTCAGCAACAACTTTTTGTAAGAAATACTACATCATAGAATCAGCCACTAAAAGCAATGATAGTGCAGAACTAAGAATCTCATTATTTGAGCAACATGAATGGGAAGTTTGCAAATGAATGGCAAACCTCATGATACACCTCAGTAGAAAAATATCATCAAAATTATGAAAATGAAAAGAAAAGGCTTCACAAATGAATAAATGAAATTCGGATGACAGAACAATAGGTTGGGAAGGATGTCATTATCCAATCAAACTCCATTATTACTTCTAATCAACATGTACAAGAATTTTATGCTCAATAGTCAAGTATGCAAAGCTGAACTAGAATTTCCACATGATAGACAACATACAAAGTTAGACCATTCATAAACATAAATTGAAAGTACACTGAAACAAGAACCACCCAGTTTATATTCAGCCAAATAACGAAGAGGAATTTTCTTCAATGGTCCTTACCTTTGTATGTGCATCCATAACAATCTCTTCATATCAAAAGTCCAAACCTACCTCTAGTTATAATTAATTAACAGAGTACAACTGTCTAGTTTTGAGTCTAAACAAAAGTTTATCTACCAATCCTCAAATCATTGATGGGAACATACTGCATCAATAATCATGTTTCAGATTAAAAACAAGCCAAAGAGAAAAGTCAAATTAAAAGACTAAAAATTGATTTCTCTGGGATTATATTTGTAAGAAAAGACTGATAAACAAGCTATTTTGAGAAATAGAAATTGGGGAGGATTTGAGTAAAAGGTCAAGAATTGATTTGAAGTGTGGATTAATATCACACTAAGATTGTCATTAAACAAAGGCAATTCCAGAAATAAAACATACATATGGAGGTCACAAATGTTCAACGTCAGCAATTATTATTCTTCACCTTGAGGTTAAGTTCCTTTAAGAGATTACGTGTTGGGTAGGCCTGCCGCAAACCAATTCCATAGAGATCAAAAACCTGTAAGAAGCACAGGAATCTTACAAAATTTGAGAGCCCCCAACTGGCAATTAGGATATAATGCAAAATACAGCAAAAATTCTCCAATGAAAAAGTAAATCAAGTTAAAATTATATAGCCATCTTCTAGGGATGTGCATGCTTATCATGTTCTTGTTGGGCTTTCACTTTAACACAGCATATCTTTGTGGCCTTAACCAATATTTAGCATCCATGAACAACCTTTGTTATACTAGTACAGATTCCCTAAGCATAGCATAACAGATGCAATTAATTGAGTACCTCCTTCCCGTAGATGTTTGGTAATTAGAAAATTATATACAGAGCAGAATACTAATGCAATAGTTTCAGGTTCCACTGCACCATGGACCATAGAAATATAGCGAACAGCTGAAAAAGGGAAGTAAGCGACGTGCTGGGATTGGGATTCGTCTGTCATGAAAAGCAACATCAGATACTAGGAACACATTCCCAACACAAGCTCCTTTGGCCTACAAAAGATCCAACATAACAGTTTATACATACATAATGAAATAGAAAATGTGCATTTTGCTTACTAAAAAGTACGAATGGCTGTCATTTTCATTTCTGGTGATCCTCCGAATTACTTTCTAGAGACAAAACTTCCAATAAAGTGCAATAGAACATAGTTATCCAATGAGTAAATTAGTATTTGTAACAGTTAATACAGTTCCACTGACACTATTCTGTAACATATAAATTTCCATGTATTTCTAATTTCTTAAAGTTTACAAATGAGGAGAAGAATTAGAGACATTTGAGTTAAAAGTTCAAACAAGAAAGAAACGAAAGAAGATGTTGACAGTAATCATACTTTAAAGCCACCAGCTGTCCCTGCGTTGATTATTAAATCTGGACGTAAGGCATGAATAGCTGCATATGTCACAAGAGAAGCAGAAACTGTTCCCACGCTATCGACCACTGAAAAGGAAAAAAATGGTTGGAATTTTGTATATCTAGCTAGATGTTTAAACTTCTATCCAATTAAGTGGTTTCAAGAAACAAAGTACATAATTGCAACCTTTTACCCACTGCTCAGTGAAGCAACTCATAGGAACTCATTGATTAGTAGTGAACACACATCCACATCAAGCAGGAGGCAAAACCAATGGCATAGTTCAGAAAAACCAAAATGCTTACCTAGTCTCAAATCCTTTCCTGGCCAGACCAAATTGATATTGAGATCTTTGTAAACACCATGATATCTAACCCAGGGCACCCTTTCGGAAACCTGCAACATTTTGCTTCAACATATCAATCTACAATCAAACGTGAGCATATGACTTCCACTGTAAACGAAATGGTGCATATTAAACTTTAAGCACAAACGATCGAAGTAACAAACAAACAAGTTAAAAAGAAAAAAACACACAAGTGAAAAAATTAAAGGAGTTTTTTTAAAAAAAAAAAAGAAAAAAAAGCCAAATCAATCAACAGAAAAAGAAAAGAAAGAAACAGTCAAATTACTTCAGGTAATCAGACAAAAGAATTCGAAAAAAAATTAAAAGAATTAATAGAACAGTGAGTAAATAGTATAATTAAGAGAGAAAACGATTCGTAGTTTCGAGAAGTGAAACTTACAGAGAACCATCAAGGTCTTGCTTCAGCTGAAACTTGTTCACCAAAGGCACAGCTTCCTTCTGCATGGCTATTAACTCCGTCAAAAAAAAAAAAAAACCATCAGTACATTTGCTTTTCCACGGATTGAATACACATTTGTACGTATTTATACATGTACACACAGAGCGAGGAGGAGGAGGAGGTTGTTACCGATGACGATGAGGACGGTGGAGATAGGACGGCGGTGGTGGTTTTCAGCCATGGAGTCCTCGGTAGCATCCGATCCTTCGCCGCGAGAAGCCATTAATTAAAACACACTTTCTATTGGCTGCTACTGTTGCTATCTGTAACTCTCACTCGCTCTTCAAATGTATAATTAAAGGAAAATTTAGCAGTATACGAGATTTAAATTTAGAATTCATCTTTTGTCATACAACAAACTTATTTTGACAAATAAAAATATACTTAAAATATTTATATCTTATAAAAATAACATATTTTTAATTGACTAAAAATTGACGTAGAATTTGAGATATTTTTGTGAACAATCAAGATATTTTAGCGAAAAATTAATTTTTTCGTAAAAAAATAAATTTCAAGGGAGAAAAAAATATGACTTTCAAAATGTATTCGATGGTATCCATATGTATGCAGATGTATCCAAATCACAATTTTTTATATAAAATTCGATTCAATAAATTTTTTATATAATATTTTTTAAATTAAATGTCTCCAAATTATCATTTTTTATATAATTTTTACAAATTTTCAATATTCCCCAAAATATATCCAAATCTCAATTTTTTATAATTTTTTATAGTATTCAAATATATCCAAATGTATCCAAATTTAAATTTTTATATAATTTTGTGTAATATTTTGTATTTCTTAAATTAAGTTTAATTATTTATGTTTATTAGTTTTGTTTTGTTTTATTTAGCAAAAATTAATTTGGTGTCCAGTGGTTTACGAACGTATCCAAATGTATCTATGTGTATTTAAATATATCCGCGTATCTCCAAATGTATCTGCACATTCCAAATGTATCCATTCCTGCACAAAATTAATATAATTCAAACAAATTAACCAAAGTCATTAAAAATAAGAAAAACAAACACAATTAAAATGTTTTTTCACATTAAATAATGAACATGAGAGACTTTTTTATTTTTATAAAATTAAGGTTATTTAGGTAATTTTGAAAAAATAGAAAAGTGAGCAACTAGGGTTTTGGAACCCTAGTTGTCACGACCCAAAATTAGGTGGCGACCAGCGTACGAAGTAAACCGTATATGGAAGCCCGACCCATCTAGCACAAGCCTCGGAAAACAGAAACAACCCATATTCATATTATTAGTCGGCTTATTTACTATATTAAAATGTTTAACAAAGATAAGATTTTCGAAAATAATATTTCTCGAATATAATTAAAACATAATTATATATAAAAAAATACTAAATAAGTAATTTAAATAAAATCATTAAATATTGTTTACCAGATACAAAACTATAATCCACTATTCGGTTTGAAGTAACTAACATAACAGATACTCAGCCCGAATAATAGGCATTCACTGAGTACAGAAGAATCAAACGACCGCTGGTAATATTACCTGAAAAGTGAAGTAAAACAAAAACAGGAAAAAAGGGAAGGAATAAGAATCTCTAATGAGTGGATAACACATCAGAGCGGTTTAGGCTCCTCAAAAGGGTTTTGAAAATATTTTTGAAAACTATCACATGCACATATATATCCAAATAATATCATATATATATATATATTAGTTCAAAAATCCACTTTGCAATCCTTTGCGTACAAGGCAGACATCAGACAATTATCGAAATTTATTAAATAGAGAAAATATTTAATTTCCCAAATCCAAAATAGCCAAAATATCTTTCCCTTCAAATATTTTTTCAAGTCACATTTATTTTCCCAAAATATTTCTAGAGAAAAGTACCAAATATTTTCAGAGATAAATGCTCAGAATAATTCAGAGATAAATTCCAAATTTATTTTTTTGAGAATAAATACCAAAGTATTTTCAGAGATAGTTCCAAAATATTTTCAAAGAGTAGTTCAAAATTTTGACTTCGGTTTTGATGATGATGATTGTAAAACATCCATGAAAAATGTGCTAAGTTACAGACTTGCTGATATCTTGATATAAAGTACGTTATGCCTATGCAAGTCACGTTGATCATGCTGAAAATTGCATTAACGGGTGTTACACTCAATACAAGGCTCATAGATCATCCATTCCAGAAGTTATAGGTGTTGTCGGTTCCAGTTCCTGGAATGGAGGAACCGGAACCAAACCGTGATTCCCACGGTTTGGCCCGGTTCGGTTCCGGTTCTAGTTTTGATTGGGTTTGACCGGTTCAACTGCCGGTTTAACGGCTGGTTCTGGTTTTGATTGGGTTTGACCGGTTCAACTGTCGGTTTAAAGACTGGTTCTAGTTCGGTTCGGTTTTCTCTTTTTTTCGGAAATTTTGTTTTTAACCCTCTATTTTATCCCGTCAATTATTTTTCCAGTTTGTAAATTTTTTATATTTAATAATTAACTATAGTACTAATAATACATTGTATTCCAATTTTTTTTTATAATTTTCAAACAAATTAACTATTCTAGTAGTAATTACAACACATAATTTTAAACAAAATAAAAAAACTCATTATATTTTCTTAGATGCCCTCACTTGTAACAGAGCAACGGAGGAATACCGTGGTTACACCACCGAATTTAATTATACAATTCAACAATTAAAAATAAATGATAAATTAAAATACAAAGTAAAAAAGAAAAAAAAACTAAAGTAACTCTCGTCGTTGGAGTCGGAAGTGTTTGTTGTGGAAGCGCCTTCAAAGAACTCCTCACCTTTGGATGATGATCAATGGAGTTGGTTTTGAGTCCTTTGAAGCGCCATTGACCAATCATCAACACAAACTTGGGCTTCCAACGCCTCGGGAGCCAATCTCGATCTCTTAGCATCTAAAATGTTGCTTCCCATACTCAAAGTTTGCCCAACCACTATGGTAGAGGCAGAACGGCTAGCACTTGGAGTGCAACCTTCGAGACGGTAGGAAATGCCATCTTGTACTGCTTCCAAAAATCTAAAATCTGAAAATCACCACCAACCTTAAAAACAGTGGTTAGATAAACTTCAATCTCGTTATGAGAGTTTGAAGCACTTCTTGGTTTCTTTCGTCTATCCGCTCTCAATTTGGATCCCATGAACAATGAGGAGGAAGGAGGGATAGGCAGAAGTGAGGACGAATCCGATTCCTCATTTGGACAAGAAGTAGAAAAAGATGCTAATAATTCATTTATCAAAAGCTTAACTCCAGTAACAATTTGTAAAACACTAATATCATTTTCATTTTCTAAATCTAACAATGAATAATAAGTTTCCAAAATATCTTTCAAAAAATCAAAGTTGTTGTTAACCCTAAGATAAAAAATAAATGCAACAATATAAATATCGGGAATAATTTTAAAATAATTTAACCATTTCAATTCATTTGGAGGACAAAATCTTTAATTTCTTCAATTTGCTCGCCCTCGTTAAATGCACCAGATATGTTTAATGCTTGTTCTAAAAACTCATGCGAAATGGGTTTATAAACATGACTAAGAAATTAGTGGCATCATTAAAACATTGTAAAATTTGCATAATTTTTCACAAATATTTCAAGTAGTAGGTAAAAGATTACTACTTGGAATATATTGAGAGGCAAAAGAACATAATAATTTTTTGTAATCAATAGATTGAGAAAGCAATTTAAAAGTCGAGTTCCAATGGGTACAAATATCTTTTGCAAAACGTTTTGGTTGTTTACCATTTTGAATACAAAAATTTGTCCACTCTCATTGGGCCCTAGGACGAACCCACATATGAAAAATAACTTTTTTAATTGGTTGAATATGAACACTGATTGATTCTAAACCATCTTGAACACATAAATTTAAAATATAACAAACGCATCATATATGAAAAAATCGTCCACCAAAATTCGGTTGACAAATATTTTTTAAATCGTTAACACGAGCATTATTAGTCGATGCATTATCAAATAAAATTGAAAAAATTCTATGAACCAACCTATATTCTTCTAAAATGTTATGAATTAATCTATAAATATTTAATGCGGAATGAGATTCATCAAAACATCTATATGCTAAAACTCTTTTTTGCAAAATAAAGTTTTCATCAATCTAATGACATGTAATGCCCATATATGAATGCGTCAAAGTATGATCACTCCAAGTGTCGAAACAAATAGAAACATTATATCATTTGATTGAAAATAATTTATTAAATCCTTTTTTTGGTTTTTATACAATTTAAGCAATTTTTTTCCAACCAAATGTCATTAATTGGTTTATAAGCCAGTTGACAATGTTCTTTAACCCATTTATTAAATCCTAATTTTTCAGCAGAACTAAATGATAAATGATCAACAACAACCATTTGAGCAAAAACTCATATTAGATTCATCATGATTATAACGAAATAAACTAGGTTGAGAGGAAGAAGAAGCAAACCGGGTTAGTTGCGTTTGTCCTCTTGCCATTCCCACTTTTTCTGGATGCTTTTGTATTATAAGTTTTTGAAATATTACATAGCCCCCTCCATGCTTGAACGAGTATTCCTTCACATAATAATTACAAAAAACTAATTTTTTATCACCACTACAAATTTTCTTAAAATGAATTTTAAAAATATTGGAACTAGAAACTCTTCCTTCCGCTCCCCCCTCATCTCTTTGGGTGGGAATTGGTTGAGTTTGACTCCCTTGAGTTCCAATATTTTCAATTTCAAAATTTTCAAAAATTCTATTTCAACTAAAATTTTCCATTGATGCAAATATTAATTAAAAGTAATGAAATAACAAAATAAATAAATTAAACTATAGTAAAAAAGTGGAAGGAATTTGAAAAAAATATAATTACAAAAAATAACTTAGAGAATTTTAAAAAACATAATTGCAATAATAAAATATATAAATAATTAATAAAAGTAATTTAGATCAAAATAAATTTTGAGAGAGTGAGAATGTAGAAGTGATTGAGATTGAGAGAGAATGAATGAATAGTGTAAAAATGACAGGATTGGTAGAGTATTTATAGAGTTGAAAAAATAAAAGAAAAAAGAAAAAAATAATTTACAAATATAACATAAACACGTTATAAAACTAATACTTGTATATTATGTATCTTTGTAAAATATATACAAGTTACAAATATAAGATAAACAAGTCATAAATAACACCTTAATTTAAAAAAAAAAATAGAACAACGCCAATAGAATAACAATAGCATTTCAACAATATATAAATAAGAGTTGATAAATTTAAAAATATCAAAAAGTGAATATATAATATGTAAAAGTAGATAGTACAAAATAAATATTATAAAATATTGTAAGTAAATTGTGTAAAAATTACAAACGAATTTTCTCTCCGATCCAACTTATTAATGCTCGGAGGTCCCTGTAGATCACTGGGGCGTGAGATCCTCATCCATAGACACGTCCACCCGGTTTGACGCACCCGCAACCTCTAAGTATGCTGCACGTGAAACCGGCTTGTTCTGCACATCTGAAGCCGTGTTTTTTCTGCGTTGCCAATATCATGCGGTATTTTTCCTGCACAAGAAAAAAATTAAAATTAAAATGAGTAAATTAAATTCAATTAATTGAAATGGAAAGAAAGTTTACTCGCTGCAACTTCCTTTGCCTTTGAGTTCTCCCGTGCTCTGGCTCGTGCACAATAATGGTTTCATTCAACGGCTCCTCAACCCTGAAATGCTCCACATCTGTACTATTGAAACTTTATTGATATTTTCAACTAATGGAATGTTAGGTAGTAGTAACATATTTGCCAATATCAATGTAATTGAAGCTTATTATGACTAGAGTTAAATCAACACTAAAATATCGTATGTTCAATTTCTTGTGAGTAAATAAAATGTCTTAGAAAAAACATTGAAAATAATTATAAACATTGTGTATTTATTTTCTAATTTTTAAATATTATGATGAAAGTGTAAAAAATGCAATCCGTTGTGTATTAAAATAATAATAATAATAATAATTCATTTTTATACTATACAATCTACTAAAATGAACACCATATTAATTTGGTTGAAGTATTTCATTATATATTTATTACCTATTTTTATATAACATGTAATTGGGATATCCATTATATACAAAGGTTGGCTATATATATATAAGGGATCGTGCATTGACATAATTATAAAAGAGAAATGAGATAACCAAATGCAACAATCCTCCGAGGTCACCGCAACTATGTACCTATTAATGTTCACTTTTTTTTTTCAGTTAAGAACTATCTACCTATTCATGCGATGTCAAAAGTATCAATTCATTCAAAAAATTGTACAAGACAACAGTTAAGAAGTTAGTCTTAGAATTCTAGATTTAAATAATATAAATTACTAATAATAATGATATAACTATTGCTACTTTTTCTCTAACCCACAAATTGAATACAACAGTCAAGAACAAAACTTACTAACTCATACATCTAGCTGACAACAAAAAATAATTAATCTTTGTCTATATAAAAACCAACATTTCTAATGCCTCTTTTTGGCATTTGCCCAATTAATAATCACCAAAATTCTCTGAAAACATTGTCAAATATCAAAACTTCTTTTATGATATTTGATAATTGAGGGAAAAAAATTAGAAAAGGAAGCCATAGAATGCCACAACTTAGATTCCCTACAACAATTTGCATAGCCTTGTTGGTGTTATTTGCATCTTTTGAGGTTGGAGAAGCTAATTGGAAGTGGCCGTGGGAGTCTTACAAGGCACGTCCACCGCCTGGCAATCTTAATCTCCAATGCTACAATGATTGTTATAATCATTGCATCCATATGAGTCCCAAAGCCACTCCTAAATCTTGTCAAGACCAATGTACACCAATTTGTACACAAAAGTGGTAATTTTTTTATGATGAATTTGTTGGTTCTCTTGTATTTCTTTAAGTTAATTTGTTTCTTGTGAAAAAAAAAAAAGTGTTATGGGCTTTTATAAAAGTGGTATCGTAATATTTATAGATAATTAATCCATTGTAATTCTTTCTATGATGACTATGTTTTTGTCTAGCATTACACCGATAGATTGTATTTTGTTAGTGCTAATTTAGAAGATATAGGTCATTTGTAGACACTTTTTTTTATAGCATTTTGTAGTTGATTATGCTATTATTCTATGATCAAGCATTCATTGTATAAGTTAGTATGTGTAAAATTGAAAGAAATAAAATATACTTAACAAATAAAAGTCCAAATCTCTACCAACTTGGTGTCAGAATGTCCTAACAAATTAATAGGCCAATCAACCACTTCAAAATGCATGTCAGGAAAAATTAATTGTCACTTTTATCGTAGAAGAACATATAAGAGGTTTGAAAGATTTATAATACTAAACATATAAATAATCAAAGGCTTCAAAAATAAATTACTATATAAGGACAATATTTTGTATTTGAATCCTAAATATCTATGCGTATCTAGAAAATGAATCTTATATTTGTCGATCGAGAAGTTTCACTTTGATAAAATTATTTGTGGTAAACTAGCTACAAGTACAAACTAGAATGAATTGGTCAAGAAAATAAATTGTTGGTCTTCATTAAATTTCCAGCTGATGAAGAAGATTTATGGTAAAGAAATGGCGTGGCAACAAGGGCCAATCAGTAAGGGCAGAGAAAAAAAAGAAGAGAAAGAGTTGAATGGAGAAAATAGAGACACAAGAAATGAAGAAGAGGGGAGAGACTTAATTAGGAAAAGAAGAGGTTTGGCCAGACCTTGGTGACAACGATAATGTCAATTAATGAGGCCAATCTTTACTATTTGACGACAAATTTTAAATTCTTTTATCAAATTAGAAATTGTAGAGATGAAGTAGGAAAATGTATCTCTTCAAAAAAAAAAGTAGGATACTAATGGACAAGAAATCAATTAGCATACAAATCTCCTTTTTTTTCTTTTCATCAAGATGCTAAAAATTTAACAACTGATGTTAATTTCGTTGTGCAATTTATTTGAAGTTGCCATAACCTGAATAAACTGAAATTGATGTGTACGCTGAACTCAACCAGAAGTTTCGGTTTGATCTATACAAATCCTCACTATTACTAATCCACTGTATCCATCATCAATCCTTGCTTAATCTATTCTATCCATCATCAATTATCTATAAAAATCCTCCAATATTGAGGTTTATCTTAGCATTGCACATGCTGAGATAATTTGCACGCGAGATGATATTGATACCATAATTGTCACTTCTCATAAGCACACAATTATCATTAAATAATTAGGTTTTAAAACCAAAAAATCAAATTTGATTTATTAAGTAGCAATCAAAATGAGGTCTTCAATTTCCCAATTGTCATGGAGAGATGTCAAAAATAAACGCATCCCTTATATTGTTGTCTTGGTGGTGAAAATGGTCTGTTAGTATCTCGGTTCTTAGTTGTCTCTGGCTCTAGTGGTATGGTTTTTGAACGAGTTACATTGTGTTTGTTCTTGTTATTGTTGGTCCTTCTTCATTAGTTGGTTAGGGTGTGGTGAATTGCTTGGGTGGATTGGTGCGTGCTTGTTCTGGGTTTCTGCATGTTCTGGTACGTGTCTTTTTGGGTTGGTTGGTTGGCTGGTTGGCTCATCGAAGCCTGCTTGAAGCGGCATTATGATGTATACTCTCTTATTTGTGTCAACCCGACTCCGATGTCCGAACCCTAAGTGCCTACTTTTCATTGTCAATATTTGTGGGTTGGGCTTTACATGTTACGACTCATCTGCTTAAACGCAAATAGACTAGGAAGGACTTAAGTTTTAGACATGTTGTATACTCTCTTATACTAGGTCTTTAGGCCTACTTGTACTACAATTTGTATCCGTTCATTTGATTTTAATGAAAGTTCTTGTAAAACAGTTAAATATTTTCTTCAATTTTAATTAATTTGACTCTAATAGGATTTATATTATGCTCTCACTTTGTGTAGGCCCATTGAATTTAATGTTTGACAAATGACAACTCTATATTTACGTCAAATATAGGTCTTATAAGAACATATGTATGATTTCAAATTTTAAATAACTTCCACCCTAAATGCTTAACAAAAAAAAAAACTGTAAACTATAATGGATTCAACTTGTTTTCAATATTAAAGGATAATATAAAAGAAAAAAAAGCTCCAACTAAAATTTAAATTTCTATTTCGAGACTTTTACCTTAAGCATCTACATTGATAATATTATTACGAAAAATTTAGTAACAGTTATTTAAAAAAAGGATTGATATAATGTATTTTCTTCACATTTTTAAAAAATTAGTATTTAAAAATTCTAATGGTAAGTACATTAGTCCGAAATTGGAAAAGAAAAATTGTATAATGTTCTAATTTAAAGTACTTGTCTTGTCCACTAGAAAAGAAAAGTAATTATCCACTCATCATAATAAAAATAATTTTATTTTTGTGTTAAGAATGGATAACTCAGTTGGTAAACACACATGAGCTATTAATTCTTGAGACCATGAGGTGTTGGGTTCATAGCATATGATGAGTAAGATTTTCGAAGATATAAAGATGAGACTCTCCCTTTATAAGGCTTACAATCTATAAAAAAAACAATTTTATTTTTGTTCTTGATATTAGACATCTATTTTTAATCATGTCATTGACCAAAAATCCTTTAGTTACATAAAAATTGTCGTAGTTGTCTTGTATATTAATGCCATAATAATTGTGCTTACACCAAGAAAAATCCTTTAAATGAATGAAAAGCAAAATTAGAAACTTATACTGTCAATTTGGCTACAAATTATATGGAGCAAAAGACCAACAAATACAATAAAACATCGAAAAAATGTCATTTTCTTATCATGACAAGCAACAGAAAAAAATAGAAATTATTTCAACTGTGACACGTAATGAACACAATTAAGGAAAATAAGCGGTCCATCCATGATTAAATAACAGGCATGTAATGTAGGCCTCAAAAATAATCAAATAACAACACCATTAGGCTTTTCATTAATACCTTTAATTAAACAATATATAATAATGACAATAATTTAATATATAATTAACGTTCATCGTTTTTTTAATTCTATCCCTTTAAGATATATATATATACACATACCCTAATGGCTAATGGCGTGAACAAATGAGTAGAGAGAGAGGATATAAAACCCCACGGTAAGCTCTTCCTTCCCATAATAAACGTACCACTCTGGCAGAAATAATTCTCTTAACGTTCAAAAGGCAATAAAAATTAAGCCAAAATAAGTGATACAATCATCAAAATCGCATCCCTAATTTTTGGTATTTTTTGGTGGCATATTGACTGTTAGATAGCATAAATGAATTATAAAAATGATAAAATAATAAATAAGATAAATTACATAGTAAAAAATAAAAAAAATAACACATGTTTTGAAACAAATATTTTAATTACAATATGTTTTTATATACCACAAATAAATACTTTCCTGTTAAGTTTTGAAATTTTTTAAAATATTATTTTACTGTATACTTAAAAAAAAACTTTCTTACTGAATTTTATAACGTTTCCACAACTAAAGTTCAAATTTGTTCCATTTAAAAATCCACATGCGTAAATTTTAACTGTTAAAGAGTCGTTCTTCTACTTATCAAGTTTGAAATTTGATCTACCGTAGACGCATCTACGAGCTTACATATCTACATTCTATTATACTGACCTAAGAGAAGGCATGTTCAGGAGGTATTCTGCAACTTACTTGTTGTTTCCTTTTTAAAAAAAAAAAAAAAAGAGAAAGTTAAAAAAATTATTAAGCAAGCCGACTCCAGTACTGCCTTGCGTGTTCTGCTTTCCTAAAATTTTACTGGACGGTTGGATTTTATAAATATTCAATCAGACACGGTTTCCCAATTTGCTTCCATAATACACTCTTCAATCTATATATAAGGAATGTTCTCATAATTTCACCTCTCTCAATACAAAACTCAAAGCTTCCTAATCAACTCTCTCAGTCAAAATCTTGAACAAATCCCACGAATCTTTAACCTCCAAAACAGTCTCTTTTTATAGGATTACCTCTTAATTTTTTTTTCCATACTCTTCTATATATATAGAGGCTACATAACAAACCTAACAAGGTCCAATTTTATTGATACTTTCGTTTAATTTTCTTCATGGAGTCTCCAAACCCTCTAAACCTTGTTCTGGCTTTGCTTCTTTGCTTTTATGTTTCTTCTTCCATGGCATTCAACTTTGATGTTGATTGGGTTGTATCTCCCTCTGAAGGCTACAATCACTGGTCTGGTAGATTGAGGTTTCAAGTTAATGACACCTTAAGTAAGCTTCTCTCATCTTTATTCTTTAGTACTGGAAACGTCTTTTGTTTTCTTTAATCAACTTCTTTTAACATAATCAGTAGTAATATTTTTCTTATGGTTGTTTTTGGGTAGCTTTCAAGTACAAAGAAGGGACAGACTCAGTTTTGGTGGTGAAAAAAGAAGACTATTACAGTTGCAACACAAAGAAGCCATTGAAGACTATGAAATCTGGGAGTCCTGTGTTTCAGTTTGATCGTTCTGGTCCATTCTTTTTCATTAGTGGAAACAAAGACCATTGCGAGAAAGGTCAGAAACTTTTAG
>CAODLS010236310.1:0-13151 GCA_948243855.1 Flueggea neowawraea
AAACTCAATAATTGGACAATATATTCAACATATAAAATATTGCATAAAATTAAGGTAAATTAACATAATAATAAGCAAAATAATAAATAGAATAATAATCATTTATTAAACCAACATGTAATCTAAACAATCTATCTCAATATTAATATACATACATTAACATTGGACCACATTAACACACAAATAATGATAATATCCCCAAGAATAACACTACACAAATATAGTATTAAATATATGCCTGCTAATTGGATACATGATGGACATTTTCCAAAATTTTAAAATAGAATTCATAAGTAGCCTTGTCAACTTATCAAAAATTATATAAATCATAAGACCTTAAAGTGGATCTCTCATTTCTCAATATCTCTCTTTTTGCGATCATATTGATCTTAGACATACCAATTTCAAAACGTTCTTAACTCACTAAATCTCTAAGTGTCTTTTCTCAACACTTACGGGATTATGTTTCCATGAAATTATAGTATAAACTAATAGTTTAACCAATACCGGTGATGAGTATCATAATTTTTTATGAAGTAAGTGAGTATTCATCATTGTTGTATAGTTAATGCACAATCAAATCTCTTTTACGACCACCATCGTCCCAAAATACTCTCTTTTGGGAATCATGCAAATTCTTTCTTAATTTTCACTATGTTCAATGCAACGTGGTTTTACCTCATTCGTATATTTGTAATAAACTACAAATAAAATGGGTATATACGTACTAGTGTATTTCTCAAATAATTGAAATCTAATTTCAATATCTAAATGAGAACCACATTTGTACATTTTAAAACTAATTATTTTTGAAAACTAATTTTCAAAAATAATTATTGGCAGAAAAATACAATTTCTCACAATTTTAAGCATTATTTATACACAATAAATTGGGAAAAATAGTTCAAGAACTCAAAAAATTGTGAAAAATATACCAAAAATTCCAAAAAAATCCAAATTGTATTTGCCGAAAAAATTAAGAAAATGGATGGTCAAGACACATGTCACGCGTTCGCACGCGCCATGTGGATGGATCCACGCACGTACACGCGCGGCAGCTGAAATGCCTCCATGTGTTGCCGTCGCGCGGAGCCAAGTGTCGCAAAAAGGGACACCACGTGTCGATTTCTAATTGGCACTAGGTTGACCGACGTGTATGCCATGTGGTACAATGACGTGTAGGCCACGTGGCCACTACGCCACATGGCAACACATCATTGGTTATGTGTGATGATGTGTCAGACCAGTCTACTAGCCACATGTCCATGACGTGGTTGCCTACGTGGCACTATTTGCCACATGTCATAATTTGATTGGCTATTGACACTCAGTTCACATGGCCTTGTCTTTGATATGTGTTAGCTTCGAATTGGCCCACGTTTTGGTCAACTTTGACCGAATTCTCTCTCTGCCAAATGTCGCGATCTGAGTTGCACGTGTGGGCCAATCAGAATGCGCCATATCGCCTTTCTTATCAGATGAACAAATTCATCTGGGTATCTAATAGGTTGCATTTTAGACATGTTTAATGTTTCATTTTATGTTAGTTTTGCATTGTGAACTGTTATTATATGTGTGTTTTTATGTCTTTTGGTTTCTTCAGTGTTTTAGGTGGTGTGTTGGTAAAAAGAGAGGATTTGGAGCTATTTTGGGCATATTTCAGTGTGGACAGCACTTTAGCATGGTCATGCAATAGAGGGCACGAAGACTGAGCTTCACTTATTTGCATTGAGCCATGTATTTTCACTATTGGGCCTCAGGATTTAAGCCTTTTGGACATGGCTGAAGGCTTTTAACCTATTTTTACTGCTGGGACAATTGTAGTTATATTATTATTATTATTAATTTATCATTATTATTTACTTAGGATTAGGTTTTGAAGGAGCCACATATAAATACTCTTTTTATTATTGTTGGCTCTCTTCTTCCTTACTTTTTGTCACGCATAACAATAACAACCATAGGGGAATTCTTGTGCTTTTCCATTATTATGTGTAACTAAACCTCTTTCTAGTCGATACATTTTTTAAGTTCAATCCTAATATGTTGTGAGACTACTATTTTACTTGTTATTAAATATTTTGAGTATTTATTCAGTTTTTGTTCTTGAGTTCTTTTATTATTGTTTATGTTGATTGCATGATTCGATCGGTTGTGTGATTGGGCGAACAATATACTATTATTTAGAATTATTAGTACGTCACATTAGTCTTAATTTAGGTAACAAATAACTTGAATTTATATATTGGACATTGTTCATTATTATGGAATTGAATAATCTGGTTTAAATGAATCACGGTTTTTCGGTTTCACTGCTATGATAAGGGTCTATTTGGTTCTTACTGTTGTCATAGATTAAACATTGCAGGGCGTCCCGAGAGTTGTCTAGTGGTTAGAAAAATAGTCTGCAGGGCGTCTCGGGGCTATCGAAGAGGTAAGAAGGGATGTGTTAATCGAGTGTGTCACCATTAATTTTAACTCTGTCTATTCGAATGTTTGATATTTATTTTTTGTGTTTATGATCAACTAAAAGGATTGAACGGAGGAAATACCTTGGCTAGACTTTCTCATTATTGAATTTCTATTATTTTTTCATTGCTGCTATTTATTTCTTTGTTGCAAAATTTAATCTCTACTTTCTTTTGAGCTAGGCTTTACTCTCATCTTAATCAACTTTATTTTATTTTTATTTTGGCAATTAAATAATTTTTCACCGGTCTCTGTGGTTCGACCCTGCTTACTGCTATACTCATTATTTATTGTTTTGAGCAGGTTAATATTGTTTTGGTGGTTTGACGACCTATCAGTATCCCCACTCAGTATTTTTCGATCGGATTTTAGTCGATTTGACGACCTTCCCGATAGAATTTCGCGACAAAATTTTGGCAGGTAATGTTTTTTAGGTCGCTGATTTCAAATCTTTTGTAGAAATTTCAAAATTCCAACTTTGAGAATTTGACTCCGGATAGACTCGAACCAAAAACAACGTTCAAGACAGAATGTCGAATACTAAAAAATCACAGTAGACATTCTAAACAGAGACTAACAATATTTTCAAAACATATTCGAAAAACTCGTGTTGGCTCTGATACCAATGAAGAAATTGCATACTAGTTTAACTAATAAACAATATAATAAATAGATTCGACTTACTAACTGCGATTCCAGCGGAAGCTAGCAGCGAGGCAGGACCAGTTTCTATGTTGGTCTTGCTAGCAAACCACAGTTGAGATGTTAACGAGAGTACTAAGCTGTTTCGTAGTCTAGATGTCACACGTGATCTACGCAGGACTCAGGCAGGAGGCTGAACATTGCTCTCTCCCGGTGGAGAGCTCTCTCTCCCTCTCTTTGGAGGTGTGTGTTGGTGTGTCAAGGAAAGGAATGAGCAAAGCTTCTTATACAGGCCTTCAAATGGGCTTATGGGCCTAATAGGCCTATTTTCATTTCTAACTCAATTGGTCTTACCAATTGGCCTCGATTCATCGTCCCGACTCACACCTTGACTAATCGAGTTTGCTTCTCCTCAATTGGGCTTTCCAATTGGTCTCTGTCCACAGTCTTAGTTCACACCTCGACCGACCGAGTTTAATTCATCTGTCATGAGCGTACAACTTTTTCCAACAAAAATAAAAATCAAAAGCTAAAACAAAATTACATGATAACAAACAAATCTGATGAATAAACATATGGTTGGAAAGACAGATTGGAAAAGTAGAACTATTAATGTCAATTTTTTGTTTTTGCCAAACATCTATGTCAATTTTAACAACTCCCACTTTACTGGAACCAAAACAAAAGTTGGAAAGAAATAAGGTTCACCATCTTAGGCTGCCCACAACGGGGCTACCGTTCCTAGCCCCACAGACCGGGACACGTTACTGCGTCCCGGTCTACTAGCCCATCCTCCTGTGGGAGGATGGACAAGCTGTCAGACTCGGGGGCCCATTGGCCCAGCTCCTGAAATTTTTATTTAAAAAAAAAATCAAAATCTGACCGTTGGATCTTATTGATCCAATGGTCAGATTTACTCCAACGGTAATATTACCGTTGGAGTACCGTTGGGGGCCAAAAAATTATCATTTTGGTTCCTAACGGCTAGTTTTACTCATTTTCCTATAAATATCCCCCTAAACATATTTTTTTCTATCATTTCTTCACTTCAAACACCCATTTCTCTCCCTCAAACTCTCTCAACTCTTAAAATTTCTCTCTAAATATTTTTTCAATGGGTCTTAACGATTTTCTAGATTATTTTTCAAACAACAAAAACAAAACAATGGAAGAATTTGCACTTGCAAATATTTCCTCCTCTTCTGATGATGAGGAGTACAAAAACATTCGAGATAATTTCAAGCAATCTATTTGCCGTGAAAAAAGACCAAGACACTATATTAACCGAGACTGCGTGGGTGGTCACGAATGGTTAGTTCATGGCTATTTTTCTGAAAATCTCACCTACAATGATGATATTTTTGGTGTAGGTTTCGTATGAGGAGGGATTTATTTTTGCAGATCGTGGAGGCCGTCGAAAATCACTCTGACTATTTTCTCCAAACCCTTGATGTGATTGGTTTCGCTAGTCTTTCACCACTTCAAAAATGCACGGTTGCAATACGACAGTTGACATATGGTTATTTTGGTGATTTGTTTGATGAATATTTACGTCTCGGTGAGTCCACTACCAACCATTGTTTGAAGAATTTTTGTCAGTGTGTCGTAGAAGTTTTTGGTAGTAGATATTTGAGAAAACCGACCACTGCCGATGTTAAGCAACAACACACAATGCACGAAAAACAGCACGGCTTTCCAGGGATGCTCGGGAGCGTTGATTATATGCACTGGGCATGGTGGAATTGTCCAATGGCCTGGAAAGAGCAATACACATGAGGTGATCATAGACATCCTACGATTATACTGGAGGATGTGGCCAACGCAAATCTATGAATTTGGCAAGCCTATTATAGGGTGGCAGGCTTTAATAACGATATCAATGTCCTGAACCAATCGTCTATCTTCAATGACGTATTAACAGGGAGGACGCCTACAGTTGAATACGTCGTAAATGGTACGACCTACAACCAAGAGTATTATCTGACAGACAAAATATATCCCGAATTGGCTACATTTGTTAAAACATTTACTTATCCAGGGGATAAAAAACAAGTTTATTCAAACAAAGGCAAAAGTCGACTAGAAAGAACGTCGAAAGAGCATTCGGGGTACTCCAGGCAAGATGAGTGATTATACGAGGACCCGCACGTTTATACTACATGCATCATATGACAAATATAATGTACGCATGTATCATATTACACAACATGATCGTTGAAGACGAAGGTCACGCCGTGACAAACTGAACAGGAGAAGGAGACGACCATCAAACGAATGCATCACAGGGAGGCCAATCCGACTTTGCAATGTATATCCAAAGGTTCACCGATATTCGTGATCGTGAGCAACATTATCGTCTCCGAGCGGATTTGGTAGAGCATCTATGGAACAATCATGAAGAATAATGCCGAATTTTATTTTCATGTATTATTATTTTATTTTAAAAAATTATGAAATTTATTTTAATGTATTTTTTATTTTAATGTTTTTTTATTTTAATGTAATATTTTTATTTTAATGAATTATTTTTATTTGAATGAACACTTTTTATTTTAATGAATTTAGGGTAGAAAATATTAAATGAAGTAGTATATAAAAGTTAGGGGATTAAAATAAAATTGTGTTTAGTAGAATGCTGAGTAGGCGTCTCGCGAGACTCTTAAAGTAGCTCCTGGATTACAGATGAAAAAACTGAGGGACTAGAAACTGAGAATTTTAATAAAATAATAATAAAAATACTGAGCAAACGTCCTACGATACGACTTCAGGGACCCTGGATTACAAGCAGCCTTACAAGTTATACCAACTATTCAATATTCATAATTATTTTTTTAAAAAAATAAAATAGTTAAACAACATGTTACCTTTGGAATAATATAAAATGAATAAGCATATGATTCTAAAATTCAGAATTCGACAGAGAACAATATATATTTCTATATTATATGTAAATATATAATTTGGTGAAAATATTCATACTGTTGTTGCTGTATTAGTCTAGATTGGTGTGCAGTACCGGAAACTGGTAATAACAAGCAGAAGAAAATGGTACTACAAGCAAAATGTGATGGATTTTTTTTTTAATCAGAAGAGTTGAAATGATTGAAAATGTAGGGTCTGTTTAGTTTATAAAAAAATTTGAATTTGTTTTAAAAATTTCGCTGGAGAAACCAAAAAGTAGAAAAGTCATTCAAAATCTTGTTGTTTGTTGAAAACAAGGATTCCAAATGTTTCTTACGAAAAATTGCAAATAATTTTTTTTATTTATTTTATACAAATAAGTTGTTTTTCAATTTCACAAATGAATACATAATTTGAGTATTTTTAAAAATAAAAATAAAATAGAGAATAGAAAACAAAAGGTCCAAACTAAACAAAACCGTAGCTTTTCAATACAATTGATCTTCAAAGTGGTGGTTGCCACATGAAAATGTCGTAATTTCACTGTTAAAAAAATGTCGTAATTTCTTCACATGCAAATAACAGTATAGACGGCTTGTTTGTCTAAAATGCAGTACAGAAGTTTGCACGAAATTGAAAAACAACTTATTGCATGGTTGTCTTAACCTTGTCAGTTTGGTTTAGATAAAACTGGAAACAGAATCAGAAGATAAAATCTGAAACAAAAGCGGATCCTAAAAAGCATGCATGTTTTTTCTGGCAATTACCCCATAGTTGGCACCAATAGCTTTCAGAAGTGTAGGAACTGCTGCTACCTGACTCATCCTCACCCACATGCATAAGCACATGTTCATCATCTTCATGGTATGAAGCAAATTGACAACTGTTTGACATCTTTTGATCTCTGCGATGAGATAAGTCTTCCATTGTTGATCGGTGAATTCCCTCAGAATGAACATTTTGAGCCAGTGAAGAATCAACTATGGTCCCACCATCTATCGAAGAAGACTGAAGAGGTCAACATCAAAGACGGCGTCGTCGGTCCAAAACGAAAGACAACGTTTTTTACTATTTTTTGGGATAAATGCCAAATTAGTACTTTATGTTCATTAGCTTTCATCAGTTAGTCCTAAATCTTTCACAATTCAGGCTTAAGTTCTAAATCGTTACTGCTTTTCATAAATTACCCCTTTTGTATGATGTGGCAAATAGTTAGCTTACAAAGCTTGCCATTCTGGACAGAAATTGACAGTAAGCAATTTTTTTTTTCTCACAAAGCCTTAATTCTCTTCTTCCACTCACATTCCTTCGTCTTCCTCTCCTCTCCTCTCTCCCTCCCCCCCATCTTCTCTTTCTCTGTCACACGTTTCACCATTGATTCATCTTCCTTCTCTCCTCATATTTCAGAAACAAAAGAAAAACACCAATTTAATTTCAAAACCCAAAAAACCCTAGAATCTCAAATTACATAGAGCATGAAGAACACTCTTCTTTCTCGACAAACTTGAAGTCGGCAATCTGGAGCTATCAGTTAGGTAAGGCTGAACACTCTTCTTTCTCGACAAACCTGAACTCGACAACCTGGACGCTGGAGCTATCAATAAGGTACGACTCTTCTTGTTTTGTGATTTTTATGTCTGCTTTTTTCTTTCTGAAATTTTAAAATTTCTTTGAAACATTTGTTATGGGTATTGTTGAAATTAGTCTAGAATTTCTATGGGCAATCTTAAATCAACTATACAAGGTATATTATTTTTGAGAATAGGAATTTTCAAAAAAAATTGTGAGAATTAATAATCTTAATCTGCCATTGACATTTGGGCAATCTTCATTTATTCTGTTGGTGTTCTACAGGAATGGTGATTGCAGGGGAAGTTGATTTTGATAGGAATGAAGAGCACAATGTTGAGGGTGACGATGAAAATTCTGAGATTGACAACGATTTTGATGTTGAGAATGAAAGTGAACGTGAAGATGAGTTTGAGAATTTTATAGATATTGAATGGTTGTCTGATGATGATGATGAAGAATTAGCTCATCCAGGAGAGTTAACAGTTGTTGACAGTATAAAGGTAGACAATTGATTGTTGTAATATCAACTGATAGTTTTTGTTATATTATTATAGCCTGGAGACAGATCCCAAGTCAATATAGACATAGGTCCTATTGCTGGTCGTGGGAGTGTATTGTGTGATAGAGTGATTAATGCAGATGGAACGTTTAAATGGGGAGGGAGGAGAGTTACAACTGTTAAGACGGTACGAATTAATTATGTTTTGTGGATGAACAATATGCTTCCTCTTGTAATTTGATTAGTGTATGATGTGTTTCTGGATGCTTTTTCTTTCTTTCAGATGTGAAACTTCAAATGTTGAATCTTCTAATTTTTTTTACAAAGGCTTCTTAATCTTCTATTTTTTTTTGTTCAGACGTGATTTTCAATTTAAATTAGGAAGGTTTTCAATTTGTATTTGCATAATATTTTAGAATTTCTTTCTATTGAATGCTTGTTTTGATTAAAAGCCTAATAGAGCGACATTTTTTTTATTGCTATTGTATGGAATTCAAATTTAGTGTTATAGAGTTATAGGACTAATATTGTGAAATATTTGTTGCTTCATAGTTTATGACATTATTGTTATGCAGGCAAGAAAGAGGACAAAACAATCAACTAGTTTTATATCAACTCAGGAGTCTACTTTCCAACCATAGAGACATATGCAGACATATTATGACTTGGACTTGAAATGAAGAACACTTTTCAGTATAGAATTTTAATATGAATACGCTTTTTGGTATAGATTTTGGAAGGTGAATGAAACAATTTTTGGCATAGATTTTTTGGAAGACGAAAATACTTTCTGGTAAAGATTTTGATATAGGAATAGTACGAGCCATGCTATTTTTTTGGGATGTACTGGCAAAGTTCTCAGGTTATTCATCAGTCAAAGTTGTAACTTTTGGGTTTAACTAATTCAAACTAATATTTATTAGCAATAGTTCTTTATTTTTAGACATGATTAAACATCCTAATTTTCATTTTCTAATGTGGTTTATGCATTTTTTTCATACTTGTTATATCTGTTAATTTCTAAGAACTTATTTGATTTAATCAATTTTTTCTTAAGTAAATAAAAAAAGGACTAATTTATAAAAAAAAAATAAAAGTTTAAGACTCAACATTCATTATGAAAGAATTTATAAGACTCATTTATGAAAATAAATAAGACCTATTAAATTGGAGTAAATCTGATGTGGCGCTTAGTTGTCATTAGGGTTGGGCATCTGGTCGGGCTGGAGGGTATTTTTCCAGTCCGGTCATACGGGCCTGACCCGGTCATACGAGCTGATTGTCCAGTCCAAGCCCGCCCCGTAAGCCAATTTTTTTTAAAAAAAATTAATATTTTATATATTTTTTAATCAAAATATTATTTAACATATATTTTATTATATAAATTATACTTTAATAAATACTAAACAACTGTTAAATTTATAATTGACATCATTTTTACTAATTTATAACACACAATACATCAAATTAATATTAATATACTATATATTATGTATATATAATATTAAAAATATATATTCAGGCCGGGTCGGGCCGCAGGCCATAGAATATTGGCCAGCCCTATTTCCGGGCTGGGCATTGTCGTACATGTGGCACTTTCCTTTAAATAAACGGTGACACATCACACCGTTAAGTGACAAGTCAGAATTAAGGACCTTTTCAGGAAAATTCAAAACGTTTGGGAGTAAATATTTGGAGGGGTAAACATATAGGACTCGTCATTAAAAGTAGCAAACATAAAGTACTAACTGGCCTTTATCCTGTTTTAGTTTTCCACACTGACAGCAGCAGAGTCCAGAGGTTTTCTCTAATGGCTAACCCATTTGGCAACACTTATACACGCTCTCTCTCGCTTAATCTACCCAAAGTTCTGAAGGAAATTCTTTGATTAGACGCGCCGGACCTGTCCAAGACGATGGCTTCACCGTTAGCTAATGATCCGTATCCATTGTATATTTCTGCGTATCCACCTAATAAGCCTCCTCCTCGGAGTTCCGAAGCACCCCTACTTTCGCACCGTGGATCCAACTTCACCTTCCTCCTTGTGATTATATTCGTTGTGCTGATTGGATTTGGCATTTTCGTCTTTCTATTCAGGAGGAAAAAGAGGGAGGAAGCTGAGAGTATTGGTGGAGGAGAAGAACCTAAAGGTTTACTATCTGGACTTAGAAAAACACCATATTCGTTGTATTTTATTAATTGCTTTTGTTATAATATTCATTGTTTTTTGTTTTTTTTTTCATTTAATGTTTTATTAACATGCCTAATTGAATTGCATATAAACATTCTTGACCTAAAAAAATTGCATATGAACATTTTGATCTTTATAAATGGATTTTACAATTCATCGGAGGCCTATAGTTTTCGATTCATTTTCATCTTTAAAAAATTATAGTGTTTTTTTAATAGTTATTGCTCATAAAATTTGAAGTAAAGTTGAAAACATAATTCTTGACTTTTTTTAAAAAAAATCATTATAAAAGCTTAAAATTAACAAATATTTTTTTATGTTAACAATTAAATGTGTATTACGATATTATAAATTTTAAATAAAATATTCTCTTTTTTTTTTACAAAAATTAGCACTTTCATCTCTCTTTTCTCTCAAGTCTCAACAACCTCATTTGAATACGCTGTTTTTTTTATTCATTTGTATTCATTTGTATTTTTATCTCGTTTTCTTCAATAGATCAATGTTGAACTTGAACTTCAGTATGTCTTTACCAATTTTATTTCTGATACCATCTCTTTGCAAATTTAGTTTTATTTAATTTAAATTCTAAGAGGACATTTAATGGTGGAATGAGCGTAGAATAAAATACAAATTGCATGCCAATTTTTATTATGAAATTTGTTCTCCATGAAATACAAATTCTGCAGTTCATATATAGAATTCCAATTCATGACATAACTCAATAGAATAGAACTATAATAAAACAATTCATTTATATTTTAATAAAAAAAATTACTTTTAAATTTGTTCTTTTAATTCCTAAAAAATAAAATGATAAAAAAATGAATTTGCAAGGATAACTCTGATAATAACTTGAACTCTTGTCTCTTGGCTCATATCCTATTGAACCACCAAGCAAAAACCACCACATTGAACTAATAATTTATATAACATCACAGAATATATATATAATGTTCCTTATTTTGAAATACTCCGACCGTCCCATATGGATAAGCAAACTTTTCTCTTTTAAGTGTTCTAAATTATAGACCTTTTTTTTAAAAAAAAAATAGTGATTGTATGCTATTTTATTATACTATCTCTACTTTAAAGTTTAAAAAATTGTGTTATTAATTGTTAAAATATAATTTTAAGAGTCATGTTAAAAAACTCTTTTAAAATTAATAATTCTAAGTAACTTTTGTAAGGGTAAAATCATTTGCAATTTTTGTTTCAGTCCTTAAATTTTGAAAAAGCTCATTTGCAATCTTTGAAGTCCTTAAAAAACTTATTTACGATTTCTGAAAAACCCTATCTACCGCCCCTAAAAAGTTCCTCTGTGATCCTTATTAGGAACCACATAGAAGCTTTTCAAAATTCAGGGACCGCAGAGTAAATTATATTATACCTCAAAGACAACAAATGATTTTACCTTTTTTTTTAATTTATGTGAAAAAAACTTGTTATTTATCTTTATGAAAGTAATAATTAATGTCACGACTTATCATAGTTAATACCAATCGAGCTAACAAGAATTTAAATAATAATTACTATTTATTTTATAATAGCTACAATAAATAAGTAAAACACGCGCAGCTTGAGCATTTTACTGTCTATTGCAGGAATTTGACAATTTTCAGCTACTCTGTTTTTTTCAGATGGCCCAAATACTGGTTTTCCGCGCCAACGGAGTATTCCTTCGCCGGCAGAACATAAAGTGACGGTTCTGGCAGTGCCTGTTTCTCCTGAAACCGGTCCCAATTCCGAAGAGTCCCCTCTCGTCAGTGGCAATGCGGGATCTGAAAAACCGGTCTCCTCATCACCGGTTCGTAGATCTCTTGGGCTTTCACAGAGTACTTTTACATACGAAGAATTATCCAAGGCTACTGATAATTTTTCCAAGGTCAATCTCCTTGGCCAGGGAGGGTTTGGTTATGTATATCAGGGAGTCCTTTCAAATGGCGAAGCAGTTGCTGTTAAGCAGCTGAAATTTGGAAGTGGTCAAGGAGAGCGTGAGTTTATGGCGGAGATTGAGACCACTAGCCGTGTGCATCACCGACATCTTGTTTCATTGGTTGGGTACTGCATAACTGGAGATCAGAGGTTCCTTGTTTATGAGTTTCTTCCAAATAACACTCTGGCATTTCATTTACATGGTGAGTTTTATGATTAAATGTCATCAGTAAAATGAGCTATTTGCCTAGGGGCAAGTAGCCATAAAGAACAAAAAAATGCTTTCATTTTAAATGTTTCCCATAGTTCACTTTCTATGGAAAACATTTTCTGCCAAACAAATGAAACTTTAAAGCGGCAATGATTGAGAAAGAATATCTGAGAAATTGAATTGGGAACCTAAACCAACTCTGAGCTGATAAATATCCTGCTATTGTGGTATCATAAATGATTAGTAACGTTGCAGGCAAGCAAAGACCAGTTATGAATTGGGAAACCAGAATGAAAGTTGCCAGAGGATCCGCAAAAGGCTTAGCATATTTGCATGAAGACTGTAAGTACTTGTGTATACTCTTCTCAAAGCCTCACTGTTTTTTTTTTTTTAGGTTCAAACTTCAAATTGTTGATCTGTGAATTTCATTTTCTCTTGTGTTTGTCTTTATACGCAGGTCAGCCAAAGATCATACACAGAGACATCAAGGCTGCCAATATTCTTCTTGATCATAGCCTTGAAGCAAAGGTAGGATATGCCAGATAGATGACCTTCCAAATGATTTATGGTTTTCAATTTGTTTTTGCATTAGTTCAAATCATCCAAGAACTTCCAAATATAAATATGGCGTTGTTCATGGTGACATTCATTTTTGTCAATGTCTTCCCTTGCCTCTTGACAACTAGGGAAATTTTTACTATAAACCTTCTGAACTGTTTGGATCTCTTTTA
>CAODLS010236313.1:0-18807 GCA_948243855.1 Flueggea neowawraea
ATCAAGTCACGTACTTGATGGCACAAAGAAAGAATAAATTATTCATGGAGTTTTATCTTCATAAAACAAATAATATTTCATAGAAATAAAATGCCTCTTTATTATTAAATAAACCGAAATAACAATGTTTACATGATTGGGTTAGGGCACAAAACTAACACAAGAGGAAATTAGTCTCAATTTGTTGAAAACAAAGACAAAATTAGTAAAAGATGGTAGAGAAACACTCGTCGGAGCCACCACTCAGCTGACGTCATCTCCGCCAGTCTTTATTACTCTCTGACACTATATCTATTTCTCCATCACCATTACACTCTGCGTGACTCTTTTATTTATCTGTCACTTATATCTTCCTCACATTTCGTGTAACAATCTCCCCGCCATCAGTTTGGTACGAAAACCGACAACGTTTAAAACCGAACCAAACCAAATTCGGTTTGGTGGTTTACCAGTCTTCCTATTACTTTCATTCAAAACCTGACGACATAACATTTAATTAAATTTGTAATTAAAAAAAACTAACAAAAAATTTTGTAATAATTTTTTAACATTAAAAATCAAAAGCTTTTTGAACCTTAAAAATTCAAATTCTAAGTTCAAAAAAAAAAGCCAGATTGATGATCTATCAAACCTCATCATTTGATTCTTTTGGTAAGATGAATCAAGATATAGAAAACCCAAAATCTAGCTAATTCCTTGTGTTCTCATCTTTCCGACTATTCTTTTTCTTCTCCTTTGCTCTTCATCTTTGTTGTTGTTCTGCGTCTTCTTCATTTTCTCCGGTATTCTTCGTTTTCTTTGTTGTTCTACATTTT
Source organism: Flueggea neowawraea (assembly GCA_948243855.1). Taxonomy (NCBI): domain Eukaryota; kingdom Viridiplantae; phylum Streptophyta; class Magnoliopsida; order Malpighiales; family Phyllanthaceae; genus Flueggea; species Flueggea neowawraea. Next base: position 816 of record CAODLS010236313.1, read on the forward strand.
CTTAGCCATTAAATCAGCAAGACAAGGATCTGAGAGCGATAAAACTGTGGGTTAAGCAGAAAACTGATAGAGTGCACAAGACAAAAGAGAGAAGACGAAGAAGAAGGATGTCGTTACGTGAGCAGTGGATTTAAAGGAAGAGAACTAGGGTTAGGTTATGAGACGAGTAAAATTGATCAAAACAAAAACTCAAATATAATGTTTCTTCTCAAACAATATGAACAACAGTCCAATACAATTACTAATGGAACATTAGTCTTCAACAAATTTTTTTAAAATACTGACAGAACAATCATCTTCAAAAGAAACTGGAAAATCACAATTCTTTTTTTATTTAATATTTCCGTTAACCAATACAAACAATTTAAACAACACAAGAAGAAGAAGCCATGATCAACGTTTTAACGAAAAACCAATCGAGATTAAAAACAAAATCACTACCTCATCATCAGAAGGCCAAAAATCACAGCTTCTTGGGTCAGTTATATATCTTAAACTTTTGTTGTTACAATTCTGAAAAAATTTTGGGATATTCAGAGATTGTATTCAGAGAGAACAGAGTATCTTGACATCCACACGGCATCGATGTGCCGCCGGCTCCACCTTCAAGAGAACCGTAAAAAAGAATCCAAAAAATTCTAAACAATATGAGCAAAAATTAATATTAAAAAATTAATAACTTTTAGACAGTTACAAACTTCTCATAAATCAAGGTGGATATGGTTGGAAAAGACTCTTAAGCACCCGCAAATTAAGAAGAGCAGTGAAAATTCCTGGATAAGAATGATTGATATGGTTAATCAAGCTTATGAAGCTATGATAACGTTTAGTTTCGAATTATTTATATATGATTCAAGTTAACAGTAATTCATTAATGAGAACATACCAGTCGTCGAGTTGGTGTTTCCCATTATCTTCATAAACGAATCCAGGAAATATTGACAATGTCAGTGCATAAATCAGAAATAGGTCAAGTGCATAATCTATATTCTGCAAAAATAGTTGTTTGGTGCACAACCGTTCAAGCTATTTGGGATCATTTCCGTCCTGCAATAGCTCAAAAATTGTTTAATAGATAAGAATCTGTAGAATTCGTTAAGATATTTATATGAGATATAAAAGCAAGCTCCCTTATAGCTTGATCAACTGGATTGTGAACACCAGCAATAGGAAGGTCAGATGCAACAGTCTTTAATCCTTCTGAGGCTGCTTTTGCACGAAAATACTTCACGATTAACAATTCGGGGAATTAAAAAGCGTAGAGCAGAACGCAAAAGAATTCTATCAAAGTTGAGATTGATAAAAATAATACTGCAGAAATGGCAAATATTGTTGGAAAATTAGATGAACCATTCAAGTTTCAAACAACAGGACTACAATAGCAATGAAAAGATTAAGAAAACAGCATTACTGGCTACTTTGTGAAGTCCATTGATGAGTTGTTAACCAATCAAAATAATATTAATCTATCCAGAATAAAAAAAAATGAGTAAAACAGTGAGTAGAGTAGATCCACAGGGACCAGTGAGAATTTGTATAATTACAGAAATAAAAGAATAAAATAAAATGACTGAAAATTGAATTGAAGCTGAAATTATAAAATAACAGAAATAAAATGCGCAACAGAAAATTAAACTGCAATAATGAAAATGATAGAAATTCAATAATAATAAAGACCTAGTTAAGACAATTCTCCATTTAATCTAATTTATTGATCACAGACACAAAATGTCAATATAAAGCATTCAAATAGATAGAATTATAACTAACTGTGACGCACTCAATTAACCAATCCCTTCTTACATGTTCGATAGCCTGGACGGCCTACAGACTATTTCTCTAACCATTAGACAACTCTCGGGACGCCCTGACTAGGTTTAATCTATATCGGCAGTAAAAATTAAAAGGACCTCTATCATAGCCAATGAAACCGAAAACGCCGTGATTTTAAGCCAGATTATTCAGCAGATTCATCAAAGCAAGGAACTTAAGGATAAGATTCTAGCATTTACACTGATTATGTGAAAACTACCTCCATATGCGACAGCCTCCAGGAGTCTCCACTAGAGGTCTTCACAGGTCTTCTGAAGGCTTCACTGGAGGTCTCTAGGGGTCTCCACTAAAGATCTCTAGGGATTTTCACTTGAGGTTTTTGGGGGTCTCCAAGGGTCTTACATATCCTATAAACTTGCTAACATAAATGTTCCAATGAAACCTGCAGGTTAATCCATCTTCGAACTACATAGACAAAGTACGGAAAGAAAACAGGACATTCACTATGAACATGGAACAAAAAATTTGCACTTGCAAAATATTCCAACAAGATGAACTTCTATGCATCCATGATGTGGTTGTGATACACCTAAAAATGTGGGATCCCTATCAATATTGCTCAGAATACTACAAAAATGCAACACTCAAAGTGTCACGACCTTTTTTTGGGACCATGACCGGCGTACGAGGCGAACCATCTATGGGAGCCCGACCCATCTTGCACAAATCTCAAAGTACAGAACTTCTACCCAAAATCATATTCACTTAAATAATAAAATCAAATAAAGGTTCAAACCTCCTTTAATAATGTAAAACATGTATACTACTAAATACGGAAAATATTTCAAGTTAAAAACATTAGAAATGACAGAAACAATAACAAAAACAATAATTGAACCCACACAAACCCAGTATGGAGTATCTAACAAACATACAAACTAGGGCCTATCAGAAGGGCTCTCACTACCAAGCAAAATAATACCTCACTGAGCTGGAAATGTTAATGATCAAAATCACCTGAAAGATAAAATTAAATAGAAACAAACAAAATAAACGGGGGTCAAACCCAGTGAAGGGCACTGCTCCAGATTGTCTCATGCGTGCCTCACAAAGACTGATTTGAAAATAGTTCAAAAATACCACAAGCAGATATAATCTTATATACATATACACACGTTATGCACATAATAGCTATTCAAAAACCATATCGAAATCATTCGCAATCAAAGCAAACAGCATGCACGAAATCATTCAGAAAACATTTATTTTTATCAGGAGTTCTTGGAACAAAAACCCTTTTAAATTGTACCAAAAACTTCAAAAGTCAAAAAACTTTTTAATTTTTTATCGAAGACTTCAGATTAGAGTTTTAAAACCCTTCTAGCTTTACTGAAAATTTTCAGAATCAAAGCTTCGCCACGTAGGCATCATAACAATAATTGTAATATTCTGCCCATTTTGGTTAGGATTCTTATAGCTTTCTGACTAAGTCTGATTTGATCTTGAAGACAATCAGATGTATTTTTTGAGGAGTAGGTGTTTTCGAACCTCGAGGGAGGTTCGATGCACGTTGGGAAGCGTGAGATGTCAATCGCGTGAGATGTCAATCACATGATTGGAGAGTGAACAATGTACGTTGTACGTTGAGGAAGATGTATGTTATCTGAAAAAGTAGCATAACGTACGTTGACTAGGCACCACGTACGTTATCTGGGATGCAAGGATGATCAACGTACGTTAGCATGGAACGACGTACGCTGAGTTGTGTTTCTTTGAATCCATGGCTACTGGATGTATCACAACATGCATTGTTTAGGCCTACAAAACTCCTATGCATTGTTCCCCTAACGTTCCTAATCCATTTCTGAGGTAAGATCAACATCCTTTCTTGGTTTTTAACTCATTTTCAAGCATTGATTCAAGAGTTACGTTTTTGGCCGAACTTCTCTAGGGTTCGGATTTTCTTGTGATTCTGTGTTAATGAATGCTAAGGGTTGTTAGATTAGACAATATTGAGGCTAAAGGAACACGATTCAATCCTTGAATCGAAGGATTTAGTACTTTTTTGAAGAACTAGGATTAGGTTCGGGTTTTGATGATTTTGGACGAATTTGAGGGTTGTTTGTTTGAATTGATGATAGATTTGTGTCTTTGAGGATGATTAGAGACAATGTGGACTAATTGGAACATCGGGTATTGAGCGGAACAAAATTTTGGCTTTTTGCAAATATTTTCTATCGTGCCAGATTTGTAATTTCTGAAGTTTTAGAGATAGATTTGCAATTTTTAGAAAGTTTAGGTATAGCCTTGTAATTTTTGAAACTTAGGAACTGACTTGTAATTTTACGAGTCAATGACTATTTTGCGATTTTTGAGAGTTCGGGAATGAACTTGGGAATTCTAATTCATGGAAGTATAGTTGGTAATCTCGACCCACTTTGAGGACTATTTTGTAAATGGTCAAGTCTCGGGGACTAAAATGTAATTTTACACTGTCGGGGACCAAACTGTAATTTTATGCAGATTTTGAATTTTGGATCGAAAGTGACAGATTCACTTGCGAATTATATTTTGGATCGAGGGTCTACGCTTGCATTTGCATATCATGCATTCGGTATTTCCACAATACCACATCTTGACATTTGTGTTGTTTATATGTATACAGCTTCTTATTCCTGCCAGCGAGACCAGCCACTGACTAGTGGGGCTTGACCGTGTCTCAAAACTCATATTTACTGTTTTTATGTGATGAGTATATTTTGAAAAATGGACTAATCTAAGGATTGGTTAAGATATTAAATGGGTTATGTGATTTAATAATCAATAACTGTTTTGAAGTTGATATATATGTATTATATATATATCTCCTCTCTGATTTTGATGTTGGATTGCATGCTTTGGATTTTTATATTATATGATAGTATGATTTGGTTTTCGATATGAGGACACATGTGCTACGAGACACTTAGCCTTTGGTATACCAATGATTGATATAGCACAACTACTAGGGTTGTCGGTAGCCATGTTACCCTGATCAGGCATATGATTTAATATTGATAGAGGCGGGTCCATATCATGAGCTTTGGCTGGTCCACACATCTCGTGATTTATGGCTGACTCCATATCACTCTTACTTAGTCCCATATCGCTTGTATATGTTTTGAATATGAAACCCTACTTTGAAATTTGAGATGATTTTTATTACGCCTACGTGCATGCTATTTGCCTTGTTTGCAAACAACTTTGAAATGATTTTTCGAAAAGCTATTACCTATATAACGTGTATATTTATATATACCTATTCTTATTGCATGTGGTATTTGTGAATTGTTTTCAAAACACTCTTTGTGAGGCACGTATGGGGCGATCTGGAGTGTTATATATATGCCAAAATGTTTATATATATATATATAGAGTTATTTATAAATCGGTTTTACATTTCGTATGTTTTAAATAATGTTTTTCCAAAATTTTTTGTAAATTAAATGTTTGGGTAGCAACTCTGATCTTAGATGGTTCGCCTTGTACGTCGGTCATAGTCCCAAAAATGGGTCATGACAAAGGTGGTATCAGAGACTAGGTTTGTGGCCATAGGGCAAAGACAGAGGGTACATCTGGTGGCCAGCAGAGCCGAGGACATAGTGGTTAGTCAGAGCAGAGACACAAACATTCCTCTAGAAGTCAAGCCCAGAGATCCCAAAGTGCTAGTGTGGCACAGCCAGCGGGGCATGTTGGAGGACAGAGTTTTGGAGGCTCACGTTCACCTTGTGAGACGTGTGGGAGGAGGCACTCAGGAGCTTGTGCCTAGGCGGCAGGCCTTTGTTTTCATTGTAGAAAACCAGGACATAGGGTGGTTGAATGTCCTGTGAAGCATGACACAAGATCATACACAGTGCAGTCGGTGATTAGAGGTACATGCACAGCTAGCACAGGAGCTGACATAGGTGCAGGTAAAGGCACGACTGGTTTTGGGAGCCGTACCCAGATTGGTCAGGGCACCGACCGTGGGCAGGTCAGGCAGAGCAGTTCTGCTACAGGAAAGCTGGCTCGAGTGTACCACTTGACTCGTCAGGAAGTGCATACCTCTAATGCTGCAGTTACTGGTACGCTTCTTATTTTGATACCCCCGCATATGTATTATTTGATACTGGTGCATCTCATTCATTCATCACTCCACATTTTATTGAGTGTTCGAGATTAGTGTTGCGTCAGTTAGACAAGCTTCTAGAGGTTTCATCACATTTGGGCAGCAAGTTATTGACCAATTTTGGGGGTTTAGAGTTGTGTGATTGCATTTGATGGGCATGCGTTGGTAGTTGATCTCATATTATTGGATGTGGGAGAGTTTGATATCATTATGGGCATGGATTGGCTTTGAAAGTGGCATGCTACTTTGGATTGTTTTACCAAGAGGGTATGTTTTCAACCGTCTAGTCAAACTGAGTTCTGTTATCAGGATGAGCGAGACAGTGTTGTTCAGGGTTATTTTTTGGCAGCTAGAGCGGAGTGGATGATTCACCGAGGTTGTGAGGCGTATCTGAATTTTGTATTGACGGAGTCCGCAGGACTAGAAATGAGAGCGAAAGATGTACTAATAGCTCGAGAGTTTTCAGATATGTTTCCTGAGGAGTTACCGGGACTTCTACCTAAGTGTGAGATTGAGTTCACTATAGAAGTACAGCCTAGTACCGATCCTATATCGATTCCACTATATCGGATGGCGCCAATAAAGTTGAAGGAATTGGAGACCCAGTTGAGAGAGTTGTTGGATAAGGGATTTATTCGACCGAGCGTCTCACCTTTGGGTGCTCCAGTGTTGTTTGTTAAGAAGAGAGATGGAAGCCTTCGTATGTGTATTGACTATCGTCAGCTGAACAAGGTGACAATCAAGAATCGATATCCGCTTCTGAGGATGGATGATTTGTTTGACCAGCTGTAGGGTGCGCAATGATTTTCTAAGATCGACTTGAGGTAGGGACATCATCATTTGAGGATTAGAGGGGAGGACATTCCCAATACAGCATTCCGGATTAGGTACACTCATTATGAGTTCCTTATGATGTCGTTTGGTTTGACTAACACGCCAGCGACATTCATGGATTTGATGAACATGGTGTTCAGACCATACTTGGATCGGTTTTTTATTTTCTTCATTGACATATTGATGTACTCAAAAAGTAGGGAAGAGCACGAGGACCACTTGAAGTCAGTCTTGCAGACTTTAAGAGAGCATCAGTTGTATGCGAAATTCTCTAAGTGCGAGTTTTGGCTTGACCAAGTGGCATTTTTAGGACACGTGGTGTCTAAAGATGGGATCATGGTGGATCCAAAGAAAGTAGAGATAGCACTTCATTGGGAGAGGCCCAAGACCGTGATTTAGATTATGAGCTTTTTTGGCATGGCCGGATACTATAGGAGATTTATCTAGGATTTTTCTAGGATCGCAGCTCCTATGACTCAGTTGACACAAAAGGGAGTCAAGTTTGTTTGGTTTGACAGATGTGAGGATAGCTTTCAAAAGTTGAAGAGGTGCCTGAGGAGCGCACCAGTATTGGTTTTGTCATCAGGTTCTGGAGAATTTGCAGTGTACTGCGATGCCTCAAGAGTAGGATTGGGTTGTGTGTTGATGCAGCATGGCAAGGTGATTGTCTATGCCTTGAGACAACTCAAGAGGCACGAGCAGAATTACCCGACACATGACTTAGAGTTGGCGACAGTTGTGTTCACACTCAAGATTTGGAGGCATTACTTGTACGGGGAGACTTTTGAGATCTTCACAGATCATAAGAGTTTGAAGTACATTTTCGGTCAGCGAGACTTGAACTTGAGGCAATTGTTAGAGTTGCTAAAGGTTTATAATTGTACTATATTATATCATCCTAGCAAGGCATACGTTGTGGCTGATGCTTTAAGTAGGAAGTCGATGGGAATTTTAGCTCACATCGCAACTGGGAGACTACCAGCAGTGTCATAGTGGCAGAGATTGATGAAGGATGGAGTTGAGTTACAGTTTGATGACTCTATGGCTTTGTTGGGTCATGTTGAGGTGAGACTCGTATTATTGGACCGGATTCGAGAGTCTTAGAAGGAGGATTCTGAGATACAGAGTTTGATCGAGAAGATTAGATCATCTGGTATACTGGGGTTCAGTATTGATGATTCAGGAGTTTTATGGTTTGGCTCGAGATTGTGTGTACCATCCTCTGGTGGTTTACGCGATGAGATTATGACCGATGGTCACAACTCCACATATTCTGTACACCCAGGTTACATCAAGATGTATTAGGACCTCCGAGAGTCCTATTGGTGGCCGGTGATGAAGAAAGATATAGCGAAGTTTGTTAGCCGGTGTTTGACATGTTAGCAGTTTAAGTTTGAGCACCAGCATCTTTCTGGACTGTTACAGCAGTTATCCCTTCCAGAGTGGAAATGGGATCGTATTATGATGGATTTTGTGGTGTGATTACCGAGGACATCTTCGGGTTATGACTTCATTTGTGTGATTGTGGACCGATTGACAAAGTCGGCACATGTTTGCCTGTGAAGACAACATATGGAGTGGCACGATTGGTGAAGTTGTATGTCGATCAGATTGTATGCTTACATGGTGCGCCAATCTCTATAGTTTCTGACAGAGGACCATAGTTTACATCACAGTTTTGGCGTAAACTGCAGGAGGAGTTAGGTACTCGATTGAATTTTAGTACTGCTTTTCATCTGCAGACCGATGGTCAATCCGAGCGTACCATTCAGACTTTGGAGGATATGTTAAGGGCGTGCGCTGTGGATTTTAGTGGGAGTTGGGATTCTCACTTGCCATTGGTAGAGTTTGCATATAATTCGTACCATTACTGGGTTGTCTATTATATTCTGATGTATTACTTATTGGTTTTTACCCACATATATTATTTTGGTATATTTAATGGTATATATATATATATATATATATATATATATATATATATGTATGTATGTATATTGAGTTATTTATAAATTTGTTTTACGTTTCTTATGTTTTAAATAAACAATGTTTTTCCAAAATGTTTTGCAAATTAAATGTTTGGGTAGCAACTATGATATTTGACGCTTGTGTGATATGGGCTGGGCTCCCATAGACGGTTAGTCTCGTACGCTGGTCATGGTCCCAGAAATAGGTCGTCACAATAATAGTATTTTCAAAAAAATAATACCGCGGATAAGGGACTAGTAACAGATGTGATGTGGTCCGTGCCACTCTACCACCACAGTAATGATTGTGGACTCTACCACTAATCCAGTAACATATCATGTGCTTGCTCAGGACAACATGGATATCGTCAACCCCGATAACTCAGTCATATCATACATTAGTATACCAAAGGCTACGTACCCCGTAACATAGGTGTCCCGTCTCCAAAACATATACATATTATAATTAAATCCAAAACCAAACAGTCAGGTGACCGAGCATATCAAAACCAAATAGGGATATATAAGATATAACTTATATATTGAAGTCCAAAAATGTACATACATATAAGTACGATTTTACAGAAATTCAAAATATTTATCAGAACCAGAACGATGTATTCATTTCAAAGATTGACATACCGTAACGGTATGGTATGAAAACAGACAATGTTTTTCCAAAAACGAAGTTCAGAATTTATTTCCAAAATACACCAAAAGAGAAATAATATAATCAATTTATATTATTCGTCAAACACAGCTCAGCTTCCTAAAAAACATGAAGACTTGAAAAAACAAAGCATCATACTACTTTCAAAAATTGGATAATTTTCTAGAAACAAATCCAAATTAGACAAGTTTTCATGTAGGCCAAATTTTAGGATTTTCAATCATTTAATTATTGCTAATTACATGCTATGGTGATAGCACAACAAAAATATATAAATTGAAGAGACATAGTCTATGTGTCTAAAACTTTCATTCACTCACCAGGATATCCAGAGCGATAAGTGCCAGTCACGCACCACTAGTCGGCGGCTGGTCTTGATGGCACGAACAGGAAAATGAAATAAACATATAATCAGACAAATACCAAAATGGAATATCGGTACTGTGATAGTACTAAATGTGTGAAATACAAATGCGGACGCTCACACGATGTTGAGAAAATCTATTTCGAGCAAGGATCAATCGCTCTTGTCCTAAAAATCGGACTATATGTAAAATTATGATTTAGTCCCCGAACTTCATAAAATTACACTTCAGTCCCTAAAATTTCAGAAATTAAAAATTAACCCCAAAACTTTTAAAATTTATAATTAAATCCTCCAAATAACTCAAATTATATATAAAATCTCTAATTTCTAAAAATTGCAAAAATACCTAACATTTTTCCAAAATTACAAACCTAGAACGCATTTTTTCACAATTACAAATCGAACCATTCATGTAAAATATTAGTCTCAGTCCTCCAATCATTTCAGAAAAATAAAAAATTATCACTTAAGTCCTTGCGACAGAAAAATTATTTTCAAAAATGTCCTAAATCTCGAAACGAGCGGAACTCGATGTTCACAATGATTCCAACTAACTCAAATCAACCCAAGAAGTTCAATTATAACCTCGGTTTCACCCAGTTCAGCCTAAAATCATCCCGTTCATAGTTGGAATTTTCGGACCCAAACAAATAATCAACATAAAATCCTCAAATCACCAAAATCAAACCAATTTCATGCATTTCCAACCTCAATCCATCATCAACCAACACAATTCAACTCACTTCCAGTCAAAAATCACAAAAATTCGAACCCTAGAACCCATTTTCGGCCTCAATCAAAACCCACATTTTTCAACAAATAAAATGGTGAAAATACATGAAATAGAGGAGAAAGGAAGAGGAAATTACCTTAGCTTAGTGTGGAAAATGAAGAGGAATGAAGGGGAGAGAGAGAGAGCACAGAGAGAGAGTCGGGTTTCTGGGTTGTTGAACGAAGAACACAGGAGAGAGAGTGTGTGTTGCTGTCGGGTTGCATTTTTGAAAGAAGGGAGGAGCAAAATGAAGAGACGAAACGGTGTCATCTAGGTTAGTGAATGGCCAACACACACACGAATGACAGCAAGGAGACGCAGACGACAGAGCGCGACAACATGTCGTTCGGTGGCTTCGCGTGAACGCATGTGCGTTTGGTGCACCCAGCATCAGACGACGCATCGTTTTGACTCACTGCTCAGCACACCCACACACAGACCACTGCACTCACATGCAGACGATAGCAATCAACAGTGGCGAACGACACGCAGTTCTACGGCTACAAGCAAACAATCAGTCGTCGGGCTTCCTATTTCCACATTTTATTTTTCCAATTTCCAACAATTTTTTCACTTAATAAAACACTTCCAAATTACTCCTAACCTTTATTAATCACCCAATTAACATCTTAAACATAAAATTAATCCTTCAATCACCAAAAATAAAATTTCAAATTTATCCCCAAATTTATTAAGATAATTATCTAAAAATACGGGGTATTACACAAAGCAACATATGAAACAGTAGTGTAACCAATTTCAACATAAGACAAAATTGAAATACTAGAAGAAGTGTTGAAGCAAGTTATAAAAATGCCAGTTAGCAAACCTAAAGTGGGACAACCAAATAAGAGAAGGTACAAACAAACATTGTGAAGGTAGCAGAGATGTAATGTGGAAGGTGTGGACAAGCCAGACACAACAAAAGATCATGTAAAAATATACCAAACAAAAATATGTAATAACTAGATATATCAATTCTAAACATTTACAATGTTCATAAAAAGTACAATATTCTTAACGAATGAAAAAGAAAGAAAGTATACATTGTTCAAATTGTCACTTGTTGCACACCAAAACAAATACCTAAACGATCAACTTTCCTCCCCCGCACTTATGTATCATTCCTCCTACTTCATCTTGCCATAGTGAAAGAGGAGACATGAAAGTCTATCATGGTAGAAATATGGATTAAAGTCCTTGGAAACTCTATCCTCAATGGGACAGTAGTATTCGGTAAAAGCCAACACAAAAGCACCACAATCACTAAAAAAAATTACAGAACAATGAGAATTACAATTTCATATCTAAAAACACAAATAAAATAGAAGCATAAAATAACAAAATACTAAGTTTTCACATATAATTACGTGTATTCTTGTTGGGGAAATTGCAGATCAAATCCAATCTATAAAGTTGATGTTGGCTTTAATGTGGCAAGTTTGCCCTTGTATTTTTTAAAACGCCACACACCTACCACATGCATAAAATAAGGAAGAAGAACAGTGTAGCGCTTCAGATGTTTGAGAACCTTTTTGTAATGCGCACCTTGATTCCGTATCGAATTATAAATATAGATTTTTATTTCAGGAAATGAAAGCATGAGCATCACCCAATGCTCATCACCTATGTTAGTCAGCATTAAAATCTCACCAACTTCAGACCAATGTTTGTAGCATACCAACGCCCTACCTTGTATGTAGTAACCAATAACGTTTTCTAAATGAAGGCATCCAAGGCGCACTTTACCACTAAGACTCATAAACATATTGTAAAACTGCTTCAAGTAGATATCAAAAAGATCATTAGTTGTCGTAAAATCCTACAGACTTTCTCCATACTTCTATTTTTTTTAATATAGTACATGACAACATTGATGTGTTGCATGACAAACAAGTAATAATAATCAGCTACTGACTGCAGACAAAAGGTCTACAAAAAAATGTTCAAAGTGTACACACCATGAACAATACATACCGATGACTCCAAATACCGACCCCCCACTTCCAGATCATAAAACCACTGCATAATGCTTATTTTTTTAGCACAAAAATCAAATGGGGGGTCAAGCTTATCTGCAGTAGTAGTGTAAATTTTATCCTCTCAAACAACATTCTTTAAAGACTCATCTCCCTTCTCTAGAGGCTCATCAATCTCATTTGTCTCATCTTCTCCCTCTGGATTGACTTTCTCAGCTTCTAAGAAACGGTTTAACTCCAATAACATAGTGTAAGATACTGATAAGGATTGATCATATTTCTCATCCAAAGGGTATCCTCCTCTAAAAATCATCTTACTTTTGACAGAAGAAACAAATTTCCCTACACTACCAAACCTGTGAATGAAAGGAGACTTCAACACATGTGATGGCTTTTCTACCATCTTCAGGTGTTTTAAAGATTGTTCTGTGAACTCCTTCCCCTCATGCTATGGGTCATTTGAAGGTACAACATGCACCGGATGACCTGGATCGTTGAAGAAATCCTTAACATTGAAATCTGAACCAAAATGATCTTGCAAATTGAAGCGTTGAGGATTACATTGATGCACTGACAGACTGAAAGAAAACAAAAAGAATAAAATAGAAGGTAAACAACTAATATAAAAACAAAGGTCTCCACGGGTCTCCATGCATTATTCAGAAAAAATCACGTCTCCATTAGGGTTCTCCACAGGTCTCCATGCATTATTCAAAAAAAGATTGACACAGGTCTCAACAAGTCTCCACACAGGGGATATCAAAACATAAAAAACTAAGAGAGAGTATTACCTTAGCCCCAATTTTAGCAACATCCACAAAGATAGAATGATGCTCTTCTCTAGAAACACCAAAATCAGTACAGTTGTCCTCTCCATTCAATTCTTTATCATCTTCTTTGCCATCTTCATTTTTTTCCATCTCTTTTACCCTCTCATCTTGATTAACTTATTCGGTCTCCTCTTCTTGTTCCCTTCATTCCTTCTTTCTGTCTCTTCATCCTTTTCCTTTTCCTTCTAATTATATGTCTCATCTTCTTTTTGTTTCTCCTCCTCCTTTTCTATTTCCTCTTCCATATCGTCCTGACCTTCATTACCATCTCATGTTTCCTCTTCCTTGTTGTCTTCACCTTCCTTCTCCTTTCCTGTTTCAAGCTTAAGAAGCCCATGCTTCAAGTCACCAACAACTGCATCGAAACGATCCAATCTAGAATGAAAATTTTCCCATAAACTCTCAACCTCGCCAACAATGAAAGACTTAAAGTTCTTAAGTTCAGTTGACAACTCTAAAACTCTTCCTGATAGATCATCCACTTTTTTTGACAGACCAGAATCAGAAACCTTAAATTTCTTGTTTGCAGCACCAACATCAGGAATTGTGCGTGCAGATATCGATGTTGATGGGGTATTTGATTTGCCCTTAAAATGTTACTAAAGCTGCCTTAAGATTAGTTGATCAACTTTTGCACCGTTGAGAACCAAATTTTGAACCTTCAACTGTAAAAGAGAAAAAAAAAACACAGAAACACATTTTTTATTAAGAAATACACTTTTAAAACAAAAAAAAATAAAACAAACTGAACAATAAATAACTTAATTACCTTTGAAAAATCAAAAATCATTGCCTTTAGTGAAACAAACGCAGGTTGAGAGCTGGCCTTCCAATTGATGATTCCTTGATCTCTTGTAGCAACTCTATCTGCAAGGACATTGTCTATATCCAAGCACACCTCATACAACCAACACTAAAAAGTCGTCGAACAACCATCAACATTGTAATGAAATGTTGTTGATTTGTCCTGTAGAGCATCGTGTTGCACCAGTCGACCTTTCAAAGATTGCAATGTTGACTTAAAGCTAACTAGACCCAATGGATATTGTTGAAATAAACCAGAATCCACTATTGCAAAATCTTGCCTCATCAAACACCTATCCCCTCTTGTTGTATTTACAAAATGATGAATCATAAAGACGATAGCAAGTTTAACTGCATCCTCATCATTTAGCCAAACCTTATCATAAATAGCCTCAAACAACATAGTCTTGCTAACATATTTCATACCATAAAAATACCAGGTCATCAACTCACTATCACACAGAACCAAAGTGTTTGTATCAACATCCCCACCGCACATCAGACCACTCACAATACCAAACTCTTTGATCCCAAACCTCAAAATCTTCCCTCCAACTTTGGAACACATAACATCATCATCTCCACTATCAACCTCCCTTAACAAAAATGAATGGACCATCTGTCCCTGACTAACAACCTCTTCCATATCAACTAGATAACCAAAGCATGTACGCCTAAACATATCCAACTGTGTATCACTTAACGACTACTACAAAAACTTAGAAATAGTGGACAAATGGTTGAAGGTCACCTTCGCAGGGAACCGATATCGGGGAGGCTCAAGAAACTTCACTCCTTAACAAAAAAAATCACTAAAACATTATGAATTTTAACTGTAAAATAGTTAACACTATATTTCAAACAACACTAGAGGCATATGGAGACTTTCAAGAAAATTTCAAAACTATGAAGAACACTGGAGACCTATGGCGACTTTACAAACAAGCACGAAACTAAAAGATTTTCGTGCCATTTTACATAACAATCAAAAAATAACCAACTGAAGACCCATGGAGACCTCTCTAAATCTACATTACCAACACAATGATCAACCACAAATAATAAAAAACAACGAGAAACACAACAAAGGTCTTAACATCATCAACAAAAGTCATAATAACACAAAAACCCTAAACTTAGTAAACGAATCCTTAGCAGAAACCTTCGATTTTTTATTCTCTATCCCCTCCATCTTAGCAGGCGACTCACGAATTGAATTTTTTAGCTTATTTTTCATCTTTTCAGGTTGAGAAGACGGAGAAAAGACAGAGAATAAGAAGACCTCTTACACTTAGCAGAGCTTTGGTAAACATGCATAACATTTTCCATGATGAAATTGGCACAAAACAAAAACATAAAAAAATGTGAGTAAATACAAACAGAACAAAATTGAAAAGTCATGCCACCAAACAAGAAATAATTGTACCTCAAAAACAAGAAATAACAGAAAGTTAGTAATGACGAAGCAAAAAAGGCGCATATTGGCGAATACAAAACACGAAATCGAAAGAACAATCCTAAACTAAGTAGGAAAGTAGAAAAGAAACGTCTCAAAACGAAAAGAAGTACACACACAAAGATTTTCAGAGCAACAAGAATAGCCGAAAGAACATAAGCGTCGAAATAAAGCGTATCGAAGAAGCCAGGAGGTCAAAAACTGCCTTAAAACACCCTATTTATATACTTCATATTTTTAAAATTCAAACTTTTGGTACTGTTATTTTTGTAATTTTGAAACCATGGGCTTTGTCATTGTAAATGTGAATTTTCTAAAACGTATTTGAGATAATTAACCCTTTTGTTTAAAGTAATGGGCTGGTTTATTTAAGTAGCAATGATTGGTTTAGGCTGTTGTAGGATATAGGCCTAATAAATGGTAGGCTGGTTTGATTAAATTTCTGGTTCGATTTGGATTATTGCTGGTGGGTTGATTTAGCTTAGCTTTGTTGGATGACTGGCTCAATTTAGTTCATTAAGGTGATTAGCTCGGACTGGTTTGGTTTATTTGTCTATAGATGGTTTGGTTAATCCTTAGTAGGTTGGTTTGATTTATTCTTATCAGTTGGTCTGGTTTATTTATAGTACAATACTAAAAATGATTGCTTAGCTTGGTTTTGGGTTTGCTTATGTTGGAATTCACGGCTAAAATATGACATTCATATACATACATGGCAGCGGATATAACAAAAATTTAATGCCTTGAATTCCCCCAAGGACCCATGCAAATCAACATATATAATTAAGGTTAGAAGATTTACCTTTCACCAAGGCACGATTGATCGGTTGTATGAAACGTTGGTGTAGCTCTTTGCACCAAGAACCCGAATCACCTTTGAGGAATCACGTTGCCTTTCCGCGAACGTGGCTACAGGTATCCACACGAACGAACTTACCTTAGAATGATTGCAGTGTACTAGCACCCTTTTAGAATCACTATTCTAAAGCTCACAAAATTATTTTCTCTCTTTGAATTGTGACACTCAAAAATTCAACAATGTCTTGTTCTTGCCTTAAGAGAATTCGCTAAGGGATGAATGAATGGCAAGGGGTGCAATTCTATTTATAGGCATATGAGAATGACCTAGATAGACAGCACATATGAACCGAAATTACCCTTCTCCTTGCCCTACTAGGATTCGGTTTTTCCCTTTGTGCAAAAAGAGGGCCGAATTCATTCCTAGTCATACTAGGTTTCAATTTTCTCCTTTAGTACAAGAAGAGAGCCAAATTCATTCCTACTCATATTAAGCTACATCCTAATTAAGGTTTCCTTGTCATATAAGAATAAAAATCCTAATTAGATGTGCATATGTCTGCCAAATTTCATTCCTTGTTATACAAGGATTGTGATCCCTAAAAAATAGGTGATTCATATTAAAAGCCCATCACATTAATGGACTATGTATTAAATCTTATTTAACACATAAATTATAAACCCCGAATTATTATTGATTAATCAAAATAACCATCTTAATAATTCATTCATAACTAAGAGAGAATATTTTGTAATCAATCTAATTCGCTCTTTGTGTGTGACCCTATAGGCCCACTCGAATTTGGGAATAGGCCTCGTCCCAGCCTTTAGGCCCAAAGTCCATAAGCGGTATCTAGTAATACATTATGGCAACCCAAAATCGAGTGGTTTTCGGTGATCCAAGTTAACCTTTCACAGTCTGATGTATAGTCCTTTTGTCACCCGATATCTCATCTAAGCATAAGATATTGCCATTTGTCAACCTTATATAGCTTAGCGTATTTATTGATCTTGATTAGATTAATATAACAAATGACATTGATGAACTCCTTTATCAATTCATTTGAGTATGCATACATTCAATCAATCCTACTCATCAAGTGGCCAAGAGATATCACTCTTCAAAAAAGGAACAAATCCATCAATCTCACTATCACTCCTCTACATGATTCATGACATATCCAATCATAGCCTTTATTGTTACCCTGTTACAGATAACGTTTGAATAAGTCGAAACATGTGATTCCTCATGTAGGAGTCGATAGTGAGTTTCAGTCAGATGACTCAAACATCACAACTGCATGAAAGCTACTTTGTGACAATGATCCATGAAGTGCTTTCATAGCAGGCCAGTCCAATACATGTTCCCCAACATGCATCTATGTTTTAAGTCGATATCTCATATCCATAATCAGTAAAACATAATTATCCACTTAGCAACATACTAATCTTTAATTCATCATCATTCCCATGATAATGATCGATTAGGGACATTTAGAATAGTATTCCTTTTATTTTTACGGTTTTACAATCAAGTCACGTACTTGATGGCACAAAGAAGAATAAACTATTCATGAAGTTTTATCTTCATTTAA
>CAODLS010236367.1:0-13736 GCA_948243855.1 Flueggea neowawraea
ATGGCTGTGGTTGGTGACCCATTGGGGTTGTTGTGAGCGCTCTGCTACTGTGGTTTTGTGGATCATTTCGGTGAGATAGTCCTGTTTTCTGGCGGTCTTGCCGGAGACTCTAAGATCAACAACATCGTCTCAATAGTAATTGGGGCTGATGAGTCACGTGACTTAACCTAGTGGTAAGACAATCATACTTGAGATTCTAAATTCAAGACTCAACAGTTTTGAGAATTAAGGACGTAGTCTAGGTTCAATATTAATAAAGAAAATGGGACTAAACGATATCATATCCTAAAATCTTTCAATATGAAATTTATTGAAGATATCATATATTTTAAATTAGTGATGATTTGTATCTCAAACATGTTTATATATCGATGTACTCAAGAAAAATATCAAAATTAAAGACTGCAAAGTAAAATTAACTTACATAAATTAAACAAAATATAAGGAAAACATTTTTGCACCCCTTAATTTGGTAGAAATTACATTGTATGCCACCAACAACTAGTGGTGGGCAAATAGGCTCGACCTGTGGGCTGGCCCGAACCCGGTCCTGTTAATATCAGGGCATGGGTTGGGTTTTCCAGCCCGCAGGACTTGGCTGAGCTAGAAATTCTTGCACTGTGTAAATTTCGGGTCAGGCCTGGGCTTGGAAAAAATCTGCCCGGCCTGGACTATAAGCATAACAAATTCAATCCGCAATAAGCCCTGTCGTTTTGCACTCCAATCTCTGTCTCTCAGTCACTCCACACCACAATCCACCCAAACCCTAATTCCCTCTTTCGACTCTCATTCCCTCTCCGACCTCTTCCTCTCTCAATCTTTGTCTCTCAATCACTCACTTATTCTCTACCATCACTCACTCTCTCATCATCACTCACTCTCTCATCGTCACTCACTCTCTCGTCGTCACTCACCCACTCATTCACAGCCTCCACCGCCTCTCACTCTGGGCTTTGCCACTCATTCATAACCTCCCCTCGTCCATCACAACCTCGCTGGTTCACTCTCCTTCACTGCTACTCACTCTCTTCCTCCATCGTCATTCACTGCATCTGACCATTGTTTCCGTAGTTTTTTTTTTTAATTTTGATTTCAATTTTAATTTGTTGAAATTAGAAATTTAATTATTTTTTACTTGAATTTCATGACAGATTTAGGTGGTTTTGGCTGTATCCTTCTCCACATCCAAACACATACGGTTCATTCAGGTAATGGCTTAAAGTTTAATGTTATGGTTTAATGTTTGGATTAATATTGATTTTATGTTATGGTTTAATTTTAAGTTTATGTTGATTTTAATTTTTATGTTATGGTATAAGTGTTGATTTGTTTGGAATGAGAAAGTTGTTTTGTTGAATTGTTAAAAGTGTTAAGGAAATAGATGTTTTGATTTAGTACGTTTGACTTTTGTCTTATGTTTTGTTGAATTGTAGGATATAGTATGGATAGCCAAAGTATTAAGTCACCAACACGTGTCGATGAAAATGATGAGCCGGAGTTGAAGTGGAGTAAATCAAAGGTGTGGGATACTTTTAAGA
Organism: Flueggea neowawraea; assembly: GCA_948243855.1. Classification (NCBI taxonomy): domain Eukaryota; kingdom Viridiplantae; phylum Streptophyta; class Magnoliopsida; order Malpighiales; family Phyllanthaceae; genus Flueggea; species Flueggea neowawraea. Next base: position 1,539 of record CAODLS010236367.1, read on the forward strand.
AACTACCCACTTCGGCAAGAGAGGATCCAAAAACTCAATGTAAGTTTTGCAAAAAAAATTTGCACTTGCAAGAGTAGTGGCAACACTTATCATTTACATCGGCATATTAGTAAGTGTCCTAAATGATCTTTTGTGATATAAAGCAATATATAATTCGAAGTGAAATTGGGTTAAGTGGTGTGGCATTGTCAAATTATAGAATTGATTTGGATGCAATTAGAAGCGAAATTGGACCAATAATTGTAAGGGATGAGCAACCAATTACAATGGTCAAGTATGATGGATTTAGGCGTGTTATGGTTGTTGCTTGTCCTGAATTTAAAATGATTAGCATGAGAACAATAAAAAGATATATTATGTCACTTTATGAAAAAGAGAAAAAAGAAATGATTGAATATTTGTCTACAGTGCCTGGTAAAATTTGTTTAACATTTGATACATGAAAATCTATAACTGAGAATATTACATTTGCATCACGGCACATTTTGTGGATGCTAATTGGCAGCTGCAAAAGTGAGTTATTCATTTTAAATTAATTCCACCTCCTTATGATAGTTTATCAATTGAAAATGAGATTAACTATGTTGTTACTGAGTGGAAAATTCAAAATAAATTGTTCAGTATTACTTTGGATAATGTGAGCACTAATGATTGTGTTGTTGATTTGCTTAAAGTTTGTTTGAATGGAATAAGGCTTCTTCCATGTGACGGTGATATCTTTCATATCCGATGTTATGCTCACATATTGAATTTGATTGTGCAATCTACTTTTGATATTATGTTGGTGACCATTAAGAAATTGCGTGATGGTGTTAAGTATATGAAACAATCTGCTCATAGGAAAAATAACTTTGTTACTTTAGCCAACAACATGAATGTGAATACAAGTAAGAAATTGGTTCTTGATTGTCCATCTGGTGGAGTTCGATTTATGATATGTTTGTTGTAGCACTTCGTTACAAAAGTGTATTATTGAAATTTGGTGAGAGGGATAACAAGTTCAACTTATTCACTTTATCAAAGGAAGAGTGGACACATATTGGTGCTTTGTGCAAATTTTTAAAAATGTTCTATGAAGTTACTAGCACACTTTCTGAAGTTAAGTATCCTACTTCTAATTTATATTTCAAAGGTGTTTGGCAAATTCATTATAAGTTGTTAAATATTCTTAAAGTTCGGGAAACTATCTTTTCACCTATGGTCATAGAAATGCAGCGTAAATTTGACAAATATCAGGGAGAGTATAGTTTGATTTTGTCATGTGTTGTGAATTTAGATAAACAGTTGAATATTGCTTATAAAGTATATGAGGAGGAAAGTATTAAGATTCATACAACAAAAGTGATTACTGCACTTTACAAGTGTTTTGAGGCATATAAAAAAGGGGAAACATCTGATGTTGTCGGTTCAAGCAATAATAAAAGTGTTAGTGATGATGATGACGAAGACATATTTAAAGATTTGGATAGCTTTAAAGGAACTCATTATGGAAATCAAGTGCAAACGTTGTAGTTAGATCTTTATTTGGAAGAGCCTCCTCTTGATAGAAATATAGAACTAGACGTTTTACACTTTTGGAGCACTTATTCCTTAAGATATCATGATCTATCTTCTATGACACGTGATATTTTGACTATTTCAGTATCTACAGTTGCTTCAAAAAGTGCAATTAATGTGGGACGTAGAGTGTTAGTCCTTTTCGCTCTACATTGAATGCAAAAACAATTGAAGCTTTGATGTGTCTGCGGGATTGGTTACTAGTATCTTCGAAGCCCAGTAAGTATTTTACCTTTTTTTTAAAAATAATTGTAAACTTATTTATTCTTATTGTTAATTACATTTGTTATTAATTTAATGTGCAGGGAATAGTGAAAATAAAGATGGTTCTGATTCGAGTTCGAGTTCAAAGGATGATTAGTTTATTTTGGTTGTTTTTATTGTATTTAATATGTATTGGATATTTTTGTTCTATTTAATATGTATTGTATGGAGAATTTATTTTGGTTTTTTTTTGTATTTAATATTTTGGATGTTTTTATTGTATTTAATATGTATTGTATGGAGAATTTAATATGTATTAGATATTTTTGGATGTTTTTATTGTATTTTTGCTAAAAATAATGTTGGCAGAAGTGTTAATATTGTATTTAATATGTATTGGATGATTTGAATTAATTAAAAAATAAAATAAAAGTGTGACTCACGACGGGCTGACCCGGTCCTTTTGACTAGGCTGACCTGGGCCAAACCTTCAACCCAATCGACCAGGCGACCGATTTTAGGGGTAGCCCGGCCCTTCCCAGCCAGGCCCCGTGCTCACCCCTATTTAATATAATTGTCAAAGAAAAATACGTAGTTGATGGTGTGGGACTCTTATCAACAATAAAACATTAGCAAAAGTTCCCAATCAATTAATAGCTTAAATTGTATACAATCGCCAAAAAAAAAAAACACTAAAATTTGTCCCTTTCTCATTTTAATCAATTTTTTATAAAAGATATTTTTAAAAAGTTAGAAATATATAGAATATGTGAAATATATGCATTTAAATTTGTTGAAAAAGTGAGGATGTGATTATCGACAAAAACTAAGTGTATAAGAAACTTGTTTTTTGAATGAGATGGTATTAAAAAAATTTGTTAAATTAGTCAATACTCCGTGTGAACACAACTCGCCTTTAATTAAAAACATAAAACTTTTAATTCTTTTCTTTTTACCTGAAAACTTTTAATTAATTTATATGAAGATATATAAGGACTGTTTATTTGATAAATTTTTTTATTATTTTTAAAAAATTAAAAAATAAATATGAAAAAATAAAAAATTTGTTAAAAATATATTTTAAATATTTTTAATTTAAAAAAATAAAAAAGAAAACAAAAAATAATAAAATATTTTTTTCCTCTCTTTTCATGGCTTGCTAAAGTTTTCATTTTCTGAAATCTCAGAGCTACTGGGATTAGGATATGAAGTGTTTCATTCGATCAATGATTTTGTAATAGTTTGGTCAGTACTATCAAAGATTAAAACAATGGTATTATGATAGTTTAATCAGGACTGTTAAAGACTAAAGCAAGAGGTTTTCCTAGAGTAAGTCATTTATGGAGAGACGCAGTGGAATGAAAAACAATTGTAAGGGTCTTGTAATAGTATGATTAACCCATTTGTGTATGGTTGTAAGAATCTTTGGTAGTATGGTGATCAATCCGCAGTGGTATCAGTGCCAAAATGAAACACGAAGTTCCTTTTCCCAGTTTTTTCTGTGGAGAGTAAGAAGATAGTTACCGACCATGGAAGCTCAGAGTTCGAGTTTGTCTATTCCAAACACTTGTCCCTCAAACACTCCCTCAACCAGTAGATCAAACCCAGTATCTGAAGTAATTCAACTTACTTCCTCACTATCCTTTAAATCCCAAGAAACAAGCAAGTTGGAACACCTTGTTGAGTATTCTTATATTCCTGAAGATGCTCAAATAGCTGCTACTTCCCAGCCTTTGATGAACCCTTATGTAATCTACCAAAAACCTAGAGGCGTCACCAATATTCGTCAGCTTCTGTCCAGAAAAAGACCTACTCCTAAGGAATATGTACAAGCGTCCAATTTTAATCAGTTTCAGTTGATCGCTACTGAAGCAGAGCAGTATGTGACTATTGAAGTTCGTCAGAGCCTTATTAAGGAATCCCTTAAACAAGGCTACACCCACTTCCATTGGGGTGTTGTTCGTATGATGCTTACCTACCATGGGCGTAAAGATTTCCCTGTCACTACCAGATTAGCCTTGCTTGATACTAGAGTTTTGGAGTATCAACACGCTATGATTGGATCAGTCCTCACAATGTTAAACATAAGCACAATCATGCTGACCTTTTTCCCCAATTTTGTCATGTCTTTGGAAGACCCAAATCTGTCAACATGTTTAAATGTCCAATTGCAAATAAAAGGGCTTACAACATGTGGCTTCCTCACACATAGCCACGTTACACCAACAAGTCTGCTACAGAGTGCAAAACCATGTCGTTGATCATAATGGTTATGGTTCTAATGATGCTCTTTATATTCCTTTAGAGATAGCAGATAAGGTCCCGACTATAGTCCAAGATCCCAAGCAAATGGACTCAGCCACTCTGAAGAAGTTAATCCCTGAATCCTGGATCACCAATTATGAGAAGGTTAGGCAGGTGGAAAAGTCTATCCAGTCCCTGGAATATACTTTCCATCGACAAAGGGATGGAACAATCTAGATGATTTACAAGAATCCAAATGAACCAGAAAGTTCTAGTTATGGTTCTTCTATTTTTTTGACAGTTGGGATGATTCAACCAGTCCCAGTTGAAAAGAAGATTCCAGTTGTTTACTTTGAATCCTCTGGTCAACCTGTTTATACAAACAAGGTTGATGGACATTTTATTTGGGATGTTGTTCCCAACATTTGTAAAGATGGTTGTCCTTGTCAGGATGACAATGATGATTTTCCAAGAGACTCTCTGAGAAGGCGAAGAGTTAGAAGACCCTTTTGTAGGGATCATTCTCATCACTCGAATGACAAAGATGGTGATTCATCACCATGGATTGCCATTTCTGAGAAAACTCGGAAGAGTTCTAATCAGAAGCTTGCTGAAGAATGGGAGGAAAGATTTCCCCTTCCAACTTATGTTGAAGCCTTGAAGGTCCTCATATGAGAATGACACTGTAACCCTTCTCCAGAAATAGTTCAAACGTCATCTCCTATCGCAATCCCATGTTTTATGGCCTCATATACTTCAAAAGTACCAGATGTGCATGATGACGTAGAATATCCTCCTTTGATTCCATATACCACCTCTCATGAAATCCCTCTTCGTCCTTATACGAAGCCCAAGACGGTAAGAGCTAATGGTTCCTTTGAACCATTATCCCAAGGAGAAGAAGTGTTGAACTGGCATACCAGCAATCATCTTGCTCAGAGACGTCAATTAGCTTGTCAGGATGCTAAGTTAGATAAGATCTTTCATGTAATTGAGAAGCAAGGATCTGAGGTACAACATGTAAGTTAAGGCATTCAAGATCTTCATTTGGAAGTTCACAAGAAGATCTCCAAGCTGGAGAAGAGCTTGAGCAAGATGATCTTGAAGAAATATTTTGGTGCTGACTTTGTCCAGAAAGAGGCTGAGCTCAGAAAGATGAAGAAAGATCAATAAATATTAGAATATGAGATGAAACATCCATCTTTCTATGATCCTCCTAGACAATATTCAATGTTTAGAACCCCTACTCCAGTAAAGAAGTCTCCTCACCCCAGAAGTTTATGGCCTCGACTAGAAGAGAAGCAATTCCTTTAGCCTCGTCTACTTTCTTACAATATGATGAGTTCAAAAGAAAGGAAGCAGAGTCTAAGAAGAGAAAGAAAAAAGATAAAAGGAAGTAGAAGGAAGAAGAGCCCTTTCGTGAGAAGCCTTCTACAGGCTTCGTGGCAGCTCTCAGTCAAAAATCTCGACCATCCATTAACTATATGGATTCACTGTTCCAAGATTCCTAGGATCCTAATGACTTGGATTCTCAAAACCCTTTTTATACTCTATCTGATGAAATAGAATCCTCATCAGAAGCATCCTCTTCTATACAAAGACAAGATTCATCCTCTGAAAGTTCAGAATATGTCCCAAATTTTGAAATCTCTGATTCTCCTGAAGATGCAGAAACTGAAGTAACTGGTTCATCCACATCTAGTGATTCTTTATCAAGTATTTCTTCAGATTCTGAGAAGAACTATGCAAACATATCCACTATCTTTATGTCTGAACCTATTAGAGAGACTGGAAATATATCCAGAACACAGATGGAATCAGGTGATGATATAAAAGAAGATACAAAATCTGTTGACATCAGAGAAAGGGGTACCAAAGAAAGAAAAGTGAAACCAAAAGGTGGACCTTGGTTGCTTTTGATGATATTCCTATTCATAAGAGAAGAGATAGAATGACAAAGATCAGTCCATGGGTAGATCTCCAACGTACAAAGCCTAACTTCAACTCTGAAGCAACTCTCAGAGAATTGGATTTTTGATTTATTGAAACATTACGAGATTGGTTCCTTTCACTCGGTCCACAAAATCAATTAATGTTCACAGGAGTTACAATTAAAGAAGCAATGGGTCTGATATATTTAGAGTTTATTGAAAACTCAGGAGTTTTTGACAAGAAGCATGAACAGAGTTACTATAAGATGAAGTGTTATTCGTTGCAACTTAATGACCTCCACCGTCATTACCAGAGAATGGCTAAAACCTGCTACCAACTTGGCAGAGTAAACAGCAGAGAGTTGAGACAAATATTTATCTCTTCTTTTCCAAAAGAACTCCATCCAGAGATTGGTCGACAAGTTGGAGTCTCGGGCAAAGACCTTGGTCAATATGGTCTTGGAGTACTATTTCAGTACGTAGAACAGGCTCTTGAAAAGGTGTGTGAACAAAAGAAGTTTTTCAAGTGGTTTTCCCAGAGTAAACAAGTCGAGGAAGCTTGTGATCTTTCTTACTTGCAAATCAAGTGCAAAGACAAGAATTGTGATTGCAAAACGAGAAATAAGAAACATCATTGGAAAAAGTACTCTGAGAAGCAGTCTTCCAAGAAGAACAAACAGAAATCCTATAAGAAGAACAAACAAAAATCCTATATGACAGAAATCCTATAAGAAGAACAAACAAAAATCCTATATGAAGCATATGAGAAAAGGTGGTTTTCGTTCTTTTAGGAGAAAACCACACAGAAGAAGTCAGATCGATTTTTCATTTGTGGAAGAAAAGGTCATTATGCGAAGAACTGTCGTGATAAGGAGAAATCGGCGAAGATGATCCAGCAGGTGATGAATATCTCTCCTTATGATCCAAAGGAAGATTTGGAGTCCATATTTTCAGAATATATTCTAAAAATAGCAGTTTTGACCAGGAGACAATAGTATTTACTTATCTATCCTTAGATTCTGAAGAGTCAACTGATTCAGACAGTTCTACATCAACACATTACCATGAGGCATTTGGAGTTTTCCCCTATTTTAAGGTTCAACCAACTCAATCCCCTCATGTTGAGATGAAAATCCTTCAATCCAAGTATGATGTTCCCGTGAAGGTTATAGGCTTTATTGATACCGGAGCAGCCTATACTATGATCAATCCTCACATTTTCCCTAGAATTTGGAAAGAACAGCTAAACCATTTCTCAGCTGCAAGTGGAAGAATTTTCACTACCAAGTATGTTTCAAAGCAGCTAATTGGAATTCACATATTTCCAGGAGTGATCACATGGATTAAGGTGATTGGCACAGAGCTAACAGGAAAGGATATCTTATTGACTTTGATGTTATTAGCCAGTTAAAGAAGATCAACATCGGAGATACTAGACTCTTCTATAAGCGTCATTTCAAGCCTTATAGTTGTGTTCATAATCTTTTCTTAGCTGAAGAAATGGAACATCCCTTAGCCAGCAAGTTTGGCCATTTATTTGCAGAAAATCATACAAGCTTCATTCATCCTCAACCTTTATGGAAGAACCCTGATTTCTATGTCAGGTTACCATTTAAAAAGAATGAAGACATTAATCCTACAAAGGCTACTCATCCGGGAATGACTCCATCAGATTTAGCTCTTGCTAAGGAAGAATGTTTACAGTTGTTGCAACAAGACCTAATTGAAGCAACAATAAGCGATTGGGTAAGGCAGGCATTTTACGTCAATAAAAGAAGTGAACAACTCAGAGGAAGAAAGAGATTAGTCATCGACTACAAGCCACTCAATGTGTTCCTCAGAGATGATAAGTTTCCTTTTCCAAAGATTCAATCTCTACATGTTCACCTTCACAAGGCCAGGATCTTGTCAAAGTTTGATCTAAAGGAACGTTTTTGGTAATTAGGAGTTCACTCAGATGATCGACCTAAGACAATGTTCTGTATTCCTACAGCCCAATACCAGTGGAGAGTTATGCCTCTCGGCTTCAAAGTTGCCCCTTCTCTCTTCCAAAAGGCCATGCTTAAGATCTTTGAGTCCATTCTCTATTCGGCCTTAGTTTACATTGATGACATCATCTTGTTTTCAAAGGATAAGACAACCCATGATGAATTACTACAGAATTTATTTGAACTTGCTGATAAATATGGCATTATGTTGTCCAGAAAAAAGAGCGTTCTAGTCCAGCCCAAGATTGAGTATCTTGGCTCAATCTTTGAAGACGGTCACTACCAAATTGGGCCTCATTTAGTTAAAGGATTGGCCTAATTTCCTGATGAGAATCTTTCCAAAAAAAGAGATACAGTCATTTCTTGGCATTGTCAACTATGTCAGGAATTTTCTCCCACGTGTTGCAAAGTACACCAACGCTCTCTCCAAGATGCTAAAGAAGAATGCCCCACCTTGGGGTATGGAGCAGGCAACAAATGTAAAGGAGTTAAAGCAGCTTTATGAAAAGTCACCTCCTTTAAAGATTCCAAGTACAGAAAAGCGTGTTTTACAAACAGATGCTAGTGATGAGTATTGAGAAGCATTTCTCTTAGAAGAAAACGACAAAAAATCATGAGAATATTGTAGTCATACCAGTGATCAATTTTTTTATGTAGAAAAGCACTACCATACAGTCTACAAGGAAATCCTTGCTGTGAAGAATGAAATCAAGAAATTTGGATTCCATCTAATTGGACATAAATTTCTGGTTGAAATGGATAATTCATCTTTTCCAAATATTTTGGATTTCAAGAACAAAGAAATTCCAAGTGGTCAATGCTTAAGACTAAAGGATTGGTTCAGTCGTTATGAATTTGATGTGAAACATATAAAGGGAGATCACAACATCATTGCTGATTATCTTTCTCGTCCAAAGAAAAAATCAGTTCAACTCATCCTCCCTTGGGGTTCTTTACCAGTTGTATTCATGGCCAGATCCAGTTCCTCAAATCCACCGCTGTAAAACGTTGCTATACATAAAAGGGATTTTCCTCCCATGTCAGATGATGAAAAGGCCCTCAGTTTAATCCATACATATGCAAAGACCCACCTGGAACACTTTAAATCTCGTTTCCCAGAGATTTATTTTACCAGCTTGATGCCCAAGTATTTTATGTTTGATCCACCATATGCCTTCCTGACAAAACCATTCTTAATGCCCAGTTCTTTCACAGAAGATTTTCTGTGGTTATTGTAGTGTTTAGTCACCATTCACAAGATCGTCATAGAATTTAATCCTAACGAGATCCTTTGACATCTGAACGACGATCAATAGTGTCGTTCATTCCTATGGACTTTTCTAGAATGGTTCATGAATATTCATACTTGGAGAAGAAGGCTAAAAAATATGATCGACAATGAAGGATTCCTTGGAAGAAGTAATCGTCCCTACACAGAAATCTACATCTTTCACCGTCCTTACTTTCGCTATAGTTCTGGTTATCTATGGACACAAAATGTTTGCTATGGACGGGGTCCTATATTCAAATCCATTAAAGACAATCCAATTGTTAGGGAACAATTAGTGGAGCACCTATGTGATCTCAACAACACTCTAATGCCACCTCCAACAGCTTTGGCAGGTTTTCAGAGTCATCATGTCATTGTAGAGATCCATCCAGGTTATGTTACTATGGAACCAAGTCCTATGGAGTTTGAAGGTCCTCACGAAGAACCTCTTAGAGGTTATGAAGAAGTCTTAGAAGAATTGAATCAAACAGCACCTGTTCAACCACCATCTAGTTATCATTTTCCCAACAGAAGGAATACAGACTATGGAGATAACAACAGTGATTGCTCCTCTGAAGAAGAGTACCCATGGATGTGGGATGATGCTTGTCCAGATCATCATCCAAGTCACTCAGGAAGCACATGGACCAAAGTGACAAACCCTCTATCACAATCTCCACCGAAAGATTAAGAGCCAGCTAGATCTAGTACTAGTTTGTCTGCTATTGTAATTTGCCCGTGTTAATTATTGTGGTTGTTTTTACTTTATGTCATATTTGTATTATTGGTGCCTTTATGTCATGTTAGGTATCGTACTTTTAAAAGTTGGTCACGGGTTATAAAAGTTGGCCACCTGTCTAGGCCACTTTACTTTATGTCTTATCTTTTGGCCATTTATTTTGGCTACTTTGTCTCAGTATGTTTCAAGGAAGTCTATATAAGACTTCATTCTTATGAAATGAACAAGGTCGAAATTTAGACAAAAGATTTCCTCTCTTTTCATGGCTTGTTAAAGTTTTTATTTTCTGAAATCCAAGAGCTACTGGGATTAGGATATGAAGTGTTTCATTTGATCGATGATTTTGTAATAGTTTGGTGAGTATTATCAAAGATTAAAACAATGGTATTATGATAGTTTAATCAGGAGTGTTAAAGACTAAGACAAGAGGTCTTTCTAGAGTAAGTTGTTTATGGAGAGATACAATAGAATGAAAAACAATTGTAAGGGTCTTGTAATAGTATGATTAACCCATTGTGTATAACGACTGAACTAATCATTTAGACTTAAAAATTGATTTATGTTACCAAAATTTTATTTAAGTAAAGGAGAACATATTTGAAAATTCACGACTCCGTCGAGCCAGTGCAAGGGAAAAAAAAACCAAATCAGGCCCAGGATATTATATGTACAAACAAATTTCAGTTCGTGTTTGAAATTTCATCGTTCTTGCCTTCTTGGTTCTGTAAACAAGACAGAGAGAGACAGAGAAGCCTTTCTTGGTGAGCACTTTCAAATCTTGAACTGTCTTTCATTTCTGTGTCTTGTTTTAGAAGATTTTGTTCACAGACTTGGATTGTTTCAGTGATTCTTAAAGGTTTGTTGTTCTGGGTCCAATCTTTTTGCCATGGCATGAATTGGGTTGGTGTTTGTTTCTTTGAAGTGGTTGATTAGAGGCACCAACTGTTCTTGGATTTGTTTAGTGTTTTCAAGTTGTCACCTTTTTGTTTGGTAACAACAAAAGAAAAGGTGATAGCTTTTGTGTTTTGAGTCAAACGCATGTTTCTTTGTTTTATTTTTACTTTTTTGCCTTGTATTTTCAGGATAAATAATTACTTGAAAATGGATTTGTTAGATGTATGTGTTGGTTTATTCTGATGTGTATTGACTAGCTCTGTTGAATGCTGTTGCAGAGATCTGGTTGAGATGGCGGACGAGAAGGACTTCATTGCCAAAGACGTCACAGAAGTAAGTTGCCTTTTACTGTTGCTTACAAGTTTGGATCTTGTTGGTCATCTGGTGCAACATATGGAAATTTTGTCTTAATTGTTTTACTTGTCTTTGACTTGAATAGATTATCGGCAAAACGCCGTTGGTATACCTCAACAGTGTTGTTGATGGATGTGTGGCTCGTGTTGTTGCCAAGCTTGAGGGCATGGAACCTTGTTAAGTGTTAAAGATAGGTATAGTCCTTCTGAAATCCTCCCATGAAGATTTAAGAAAGTAGATTTAATTTGGAATTTGATTTTACTTGAAGTTGTGATCATGTAGATGTTTAATTTGGAGGCTCGGTTTGCTAAAAGATTTGCATGCACTTTACCTGTCTGCAGGATTGGGTACAGTATGATTGCAAATGCAGAAGAGAAAGAAATCATCACTCCATGCGAGGTTAGTGATCGGTTCTTTCTTACTCGACAGCTATGCTTTGGAATCCACACTAAAGGTGTCTTCCTTCTGGGTTGAGTAATGTTTATGTTTACTGATTGCTTCTCAACAAAATTTTGCTTGACCCATGTTTGGCTTGTTCAAAAATTTCTGTATCATCTCCGGATGATAACAGCTATCACCATTTTTAATATCTATCAGGTTGAATGTGGTAGACCCACCATCAGGGCCATGAACTTGTGTAGATACTATGTGCTAGGCCTTATAGTTGGATGTTGTCTGCACAGTTAACAAGTACCGAGTATTATTTGCTACATTTGGTGTTTTGTGCTTAGATAGAGATGATCTTTTACATGGTTTGGAGCCGGGGGCATTCATTGATGGCAACTTCCTGAGTTTATATTCTGATTTTGATGAGTAATGTCTTGAATTTGAAGTTTTCACTGAAATGTTTGGAAATAGAAGTGTCTTCATTGACGTAATCTTTATTTTCAATGCTGAAGAGTGTCTTGATCGAGCCTACTAGTGGAAATACTGGCATTGGGCTGGCATTCATGGCAGCTGCTAAAGGCTACAGGCTTATTATTACCATGCCTGCTTCAATGAGTCTGGAAAGAAGGA
>CAODLS010236388.1:0-13398 GCA_948243855.1 Flueggea neowawraea
TCATCTTGGTTCATCATTTGGGGGCTCTGATCTTTACTTTTCATTGGTTGGCGAGACTCATCTTCTACTGAGGCAGGCTCCCTAATTCTGTGATTTTCAACCATTTCATCTGTGTCTGGTTTTTCCCTCCAGGATCGGTTACTTTCTTCACTGTTGAGTAAAGGATTAGAAGATTCATCCTCATCTTCAAACAGCAAGAGATCCATTCTTTCATATATTTTGTGAACCACATCCGCAAGACTGTCGGAATACCTGAAAATTTTTGCATTCAAACATGCAATTTGCATTTAAAATCATCCATTCGGAATAAAAAGAAAAATGTTATCAAATAACTGTAGATGAATATATTTTCTTTCTATAAAATGTAGTCTAAAGCGGAAGCATCTACAACTCAACTTTCTTCTGCCATTAAAGGTCGGTCCTCAACATTTGGGGTTCAAAGAATGGTAGAGATATAATGCAAGAATTATTGAATAAAGATGAAAAATACTTTCCTCAGTTACCGAAATTCAATGGCAAGTTCACATACCTGCCTTTTATGATCTTTCCTACATATTTTTCAAGGCTCCAATCGCCAAAGAAACCTCCCTTAAGATGGCACTGGATGGTGTCTAAAAGCAAGCAAATTTGCTTCACAAACTTCTGTTTAGAGGACTCCTCAACGCTAGATCCTACCTCTGACTGAAGTATCTCCATGCGAAACAAAATCTGTAATTCATATCTAATGTTAATTAAGGAAAGTGCAAATTTTCATTGGGTGAACTTTGAATCGTTAGAAATCTGACATAATTAACAAAAAAGCTGCATCCAAAAATCATATATATATGAAACAAGTTCCTCCCAATTCCACCAACAAAGAGTATGTTAAAAAAATTGAAAAGAAAACACAAGGATACTCTCTAAGTATATTTTCTGAAGCCAGCTCTGTACAATTTGGATCTGATGCCTGAGAAGACTGGTTATCGTTTCTGTGCATAGCAGCCAAGACCTTGGGATCCCGTAGTAAAAGTTTTGTTAGCTCAACAGCAACTCTACTAGCTAATGTATCACCAGGTTTAACGCCACCTTCTTGGCTCTCTGAAATTTCTCTCTCACACTTTTGGTACAGCCAATAGATAGATGAGTTAACCATTCGTGTTGCGAAAGACTCCAAATCTACCTCTTCAGATTCAAGTCCTTGATGGATTTTGTTAGGAAAGTTGTTAAAGAAACTTTCCAGAGTTTCTGAATGAAAATCAGGAGCCCTTTCGTCTTGTATTCTGGAAGCTCCAGTACAAGAATCCTCTCCAACTGAGGCACATGAAGCAATTGGTTGTAAAATTTCCTGAGGCAAATGAGTCGATCTATTGTCTGGTTGTTGTGGAATGTCATCATCTGGCTTAGGTTTGCCTGGTCCAGACAAGCTGCAATGCTCACGTTTCTTAATCTGTCTCATCCAGCATTTCAGAAATTTCAGTTTCTTTGAATGGTTGCATGTCCTGGAATAGCAAACCTCTTCTAAATCAATCTCAAAGTCTTCTAACGCTGCCTTACGAAAGGCATTCCATGTTAACTCGCATAGATTCTTTTTATATTTTTTTGTTTCAAAGCCTTTATATTCTGTATGCACCCTAGATGGGGAATGCCCGAATTGAGAGCCTGCAATATGATTCGAATCAGTTCTCAGTCTGCAACTCTCACTTTCTGTAATTCTAACGGATTGACCTAATCCTGCTCGATTGGATCTGCTTGTCAGCCTTTGAGTGAGGATCTTGTCTTCAATGACTGAGAGAAGAGCTGAGGAAACTGTAAAAGGCTTGAGAATTCCTTGAAGTGATTTTCCATCAGCATGTGAAATAGACAGCAGAGCCGAATAACCTTCTCTGTAAAGGAAACTTAAGAAAATTTGCCAAATTGGTACAGATTTTTGTGGCAAAAATTCACTCATTTCACTTCCTAGTATTTCAAGAACTCTCTGCTCAAAAAATTCACCATGACTTCCTTTTTGAGCCTTTTCATTATCCAGACAAAACTCACGTACAAGAATCAGATCAGACAAGGACCCGCCAAATCTTACGGACTGATCATATATCTGCAGTGCCTCTACCTGCATTTTTGCAATTCCGTCATCAAATTCTTCCCAACGCATCTTCTTTTGGGAAACTACCAAATTCGCATTTCCCCTAAACTTGTCCAAACAGACCAATTCCAGATCAGAACATTTGCACTCCAAAGGCTTCCCTCTAACATCCAGTATTTCAAGACTCAATTGCCCATGAATTCTCCTACAATCATCTCTAAGACCAACAATCCTGGGCAAAGTCCCCAACTTCGGATAAATTAATCCAAAAGGAACAACAGCAGATCCCAAAACAATAGAATCAGTCGAACAAAACCCCCAACCCAAATCCCCCAGAACACTCTGAAAAACCCCCCAACCAAATCCCAACTCACTTTCATCCTCACACCTCACATCGACCCAACAACAATGAATATCTCTACTATCAAACGCCTCCTTTACACCCACAAACCATCCACGAAACCTCTCATTAAAACACTTATCATTAACTTCTACCTCCAAAAACTCCGAAACCCAATTCACCGACCTACCTACCGGAGAGAACAACACAACCAAATTAGAATTAACAATAGCAGATTCAGAATCCGAACCCATACCCGAATCACAGATAGCCGGGTCCCACGCGTAGTCGTAAATGAGCTGACGCATCGAAGCAGCAACATGGAAGGCCCGTGGCGGGAGCGGAGAGTCGGAAGATTGAACATTGGCGGAGGACAGAAATGAAGTTACAGTTTTAGAGAGAGACTGGAGAGTGGAATGTGGGTGATCAAAGGAGAGAGAGAGGGACGGAATTGGAATTTTGGAGGAAGATAGGACCGGAGAGAGAGAGGAGAAAAAGAGTTTGAAAGCGAAAAGAGAGGATGTCAGTGGAGGGAATGAAAGTAGGGTTTTGACGGCGGAGATAACGGTGGTTATGTATGGTTCGGGTTCGGCGTAGTGGAGAATCGGGTTCAAGTCTATTAGCAGGACTATCCGTTGAGTCCGACCGTAGTCGAAAATTGCTTCCATCTACACACAAAGAGATTGAGGATTTTCCAGATTTGCACTGAATTTTGTCGTTGAAGAAGAAGAAGAATGGATAATACGACAACGTTTCACCCACTGGAGACGCGCGGGATCACGCTTTGTGTTTGTTTTGGCGGGATTTTTGGGGACATGTGGCGGATCATTAAGATGGGACCCACCTAAATCATCACCATAAACTCCAAAATGATTCGAAGATGCTGAACTGAAGAGATAACAGAGAGCAAGAAAAACATGTCTACATTTCCTCTCTCGAATCTTCCCATTTTTAATTTGCAATTCTCCGCAGATTCATCAGCTACTCCTTCAAGATTTCCTCAATTTTTCCCTTCCACTTTCAGAAAATTCCGTCTTTGCCACTGCCCAAGACGAGCCAACTTGACGGCGGTTTCGTCCAAGTCGTCTGAGGCAGAGGAGTTATCGTCGTCGCCGGAAGATGAGTGGCCGAGTAAACTGCCGGACAAGAAGAAGCCTTTGTATTCACACAGCTTGCCGTGCATAGAGGCGTGGCTTAGAAACTTAGGGTTCTTCCAGACGAAAGACGGCCGCGCCGTTTGGTTGATTCAAAAACCCGATTGGCATGCCCAGCTGTCGCTTGACATCACCGATTTGTATATTAGGTAAACCCAGAAAAAAAGAATTAATCTTTTTGGTGATACATCGTTGCTTGCACTGTTAGCGATTGGAAGTTGTTTTGATCTTTATTCACGGTTGAACGATATGTATGGCTGGAACAGGTACTTGAAGAGTGGGCCTGGGAATCTTGAGAAGGACTTGGAGAGGAGATTTAATTATGCATTGAGTAGAGAAGATATCGAAAATGCCATTCTTGGAGGACCTTGAAATTAATTCAATACTCATCAAGTAACCACTAGTTTTCGTATTAAAAGCCATTTTTGCTATTATTTTCAACTATCTCATCCTTCTTGGTCATAGTTCTGTGCTCTGAGAACGGTACTTGTAAACTTGACTCATTGTTTTTTTGGCTGAAAATTTTTGATCCAATCTGTGTGTTTACTCTATGCAAAGACAGAATGATTGATTCGTCAACTTAAAAGCTTTTATCTTGCAAAATAAAAAATTACATTGCATTACATTGCCTTCTAAAATTTGCAAGCTTGATTTGGTTCAATTACATTTACAAGTGGAAGTTGGGAGTAGGAAATTAGCTGCAGTTCTGTTTTCATCACATGTTGCTTTTCTTTCTTCGCCGTTATTATCAACCCAGTCTGTAACATCTTAAATAAGAAAATTATGCTAGGTTCAACGAGATTCAGCAGATTGAAAATGAGACCAGTATTCTTTCACAAGCTGTCCAAACAGAGATTCTTCCTCTTCATCAACTTCATCGGCTCGTCGTACTCCACTATTTTCCCTGGAACACAGTGAAAACCAACCTTGTTAATTAATGCATTCAGAAAACAGAATGTTCCCTGGTAAGTTGAATTTTTTTTCTAGTTTCTGAGATTGGGTCGAACTCAAGGATTCAACCCCATTTCTTAGATAAGCTATTGTTAATTTAAACTATGTTTGAGAACGAAATGAACTCACCATCACCGATGGCAAGTACCATGATGCAATCCATAACCGTCGGTATCCTGTGGGCTACTGTGATCACTGTGCAGTCAGTGAATTCCGTCTTAATAGTTTTCTGCAATATCAAGTCAGTTGCATTATCAATTGATGCAGTTGCCTCATCCAACACCAGTATCCTGCTTTTCCTCAGAAGTGTACGTCCCAAGCAAAACAGTTGTCTTTGCCCCATGCTCCAATTTGATCCATCTTCGGCAACTGCTCAACATTTTGCAGTTAATTACTACTGATAGTGAACAAGATTGTGGACAATCAAATCTACTTGAATGTGAAGAACTTACCTAAGCAGTCCAGGCCATCCTCTTTCTCCTGAACACCCTCACGGAGTTGACACTTTCCAAGAACCTGCCAACGCACAAGGTAACAATAATTTAGAAAATGCCTGCAGCTTTGGATAGAGTTAACAGAAACCAGAACAAAAAGGGGTTTGGAAAAGTACCTCCCATATTTCCTGGTCAGCGTGTTGAGATGAAGGGCCCAGGTTGTACCTAACTGTTCCGTTAAAAAGAGTAGGATCCTGAGGTATTATTCCGAATCTCGACCTTAAATCGTGAAGTCCAAGTTTAGAAATGTCAACACCGTCAACAACAACCTTTCCTCTGGCTGGCTCTACCAGACGAAACAGAGCACTGATAAGAGTAGTCTTCCCACTGCCAGTTCGACCAACAATACCAATCTTGTGCCCTCCTTCAAATGTGCAGCTCATTCCTCGAAGAACCAGCGGCGCATCAGGCCTATATCTTATCTGTTTCAAATTAAAGTATTATCTGTATAATAACCCTCATCAATGTCACCTGAAACATTGATTCAAAGAACAAATAGCTTACCCACAAGTCGCGTATTTCCACTTTACCCCCTACTGGCCAATTTGGTGGCGGGCGTTATCGTTTATAATCTCAGGAGCTTCACTTGGTATATGCATATACTGGTTAAGTCTTTCAACAGAAATTATGTGATTTGCAACAGTGTACTGGTTTTGAATCGACATAACCAGAGACATGTTTAAGTAAAGACCATAAGAAAGTGCCATTCCAATGAATCCTGCAGTAATAAAAATTATTCTTTGTTTATCTAACAGAATGTAAATTGCAGTAAATCCCGCAGTAAAAAAATGTAAATTTTTAATTCCAAAAACATTAAATGACACATACACACCAGGGCTAAACGTTCCAGGAGGAAGCAAACACATGCAGAGCGCTGCAGAGGCAACAACAGTTGCACTGAATGTTTCCAGACGTTGAATCAACCACTCATTTGCTGCAAAACTTTGGAAGAGTGGACTAGCATTGACGTCAATGAGATCAAGATTCTTTGCAAAGAAACGCTCTTCCTTTTCGAAAGCTCTTATTGTCATGGCTCCAGCTACAGATTCAGCTAAATGGTTTGCCACCAAAGACTTTGTCGTGCCATTAATTCGCATCAACTCTTTTGCAGTCGAAAAGTAGTATCTCTGTAAATAGAGGACAAACTCTCTCAGCTTGCGCAATCGAAAACTCCTTTATCATCATCTCAAATACCGCAAATCTAAAAGCCCCATGGAAAAATTTCTTATTTTACAACCATGAATAAATCATATTGCAAGTGGAGAAGCTCTAGCTAAATTTTATTACTTACAAAAGAACCTTAAAAAGCAAACCTGCAAGCGAATTGTCAAATAAACCATCGGGATGGAAACAACCAGGACTTGCCAGGTAACGACAGCTAGTACTCTAAGACTGCTATAAGCATTTATGGTAACCCCAACAGAAAAAAACTATGCTAAATGGAAGATCAAGGTCGATAATGCTTAGGTCAGATGAAACCTGAGAAAAGAGAACACATTGATGCAGAGATGTTAGTCACATTTCATATTCTTCCCAACATGCATTTTTATGTTTAGAGATGCTTACACGACTAAGTATTCTTCCAAGGGGAGTGGAGTCATAAAAACACATAGGTGCTCGGAAAAGGGAATTCAATAGCTGCGAAAACAAAGACGTCGAAGATTGAAGGCCTAAAACAACCGTAAGGAGACATCTGCTTAGCAAAAAGATCACTGAGGAACATCCAATTGCCAAATAAACCAATATCAACTTCAACATGCTAACATGAGGATTCTCAACATTAGCTGCCATCCAAGAATTCTCCAATATCTGACCACCAACAAAGGTAAGGTGACAAAGAGCGGCCAGGGAGAAATACAAGAATCCTTTATTCTGATAGAGATATTGAATGTAAGGCCTTAACCCTGTATCGCCTGCTTCTCTCTCTTCCTGCTTGATCAGTTTATCATCTTTTGATACTTTAACTTGCTTCACTGTGTATGTCTTCTCGATCTCCCTGGCAGATGAGCCTTGCCTCTGAAAAGAAGTAGCAGTAACTGCAGCAAGCCTTTCAGAACCAGCAGTCACTTTGTGTGCATTGAAAAGGTCCTGAAATTCTTTGCTCGAGGACAATAACTGATGATACGGTGCTGCTTGCAGGATTTCCCCATCTGACATCAACTGTTGATAGAAGTAACTTGTGTCACTTTTTTTTTATTTTTAACAAGGAGAATACAAAACTTAAAACTTGAGGTCAATGTCCCAAGAAATGTATCAAGAGCCAAACTCCTGAAAAGGTGTAGAAGATGGGAATACTAACCAAAACAGAATCAAAACGCTGGTAGGCAATCAACTTGATGTGTCACAAGTAAAACCGTCTTGGTTGAAAGTGCTTCCATAACATATTCCTGCTGAGATTTTGTGTTAGCTCTCACAGAAGACTGATAACAAAATCACGTTCAAAGAAGGATTGCTTTCTTGATTTTTTCCGTACATTGAATAGGCTTGTAGCAGTTTGTGCATCGACAGCACTGAATGGATCATCTAGAAGATATATATCAGCATCCTGATAAAGAGCACGAGCAAGCTGAATTCGCTGCTTTTGACCACCGCTCAGATTGACTCCTCGTTCACCTCAGTGAGATCACCATCAGGAAGCAACTCAAGGTCCTTTACCAATGAACACCACTCGACTGTGTACTGGTATCTGTTCCTATTCATAGGAGAACCAAATAAGATATTCTCTTGCAATATTCCTGTCTGAATCCAAGCTGTTTGAGAAACATAAGCGATCCTTCCATAAACATGAACCTGTTGGCATGAAAATGGAACAAGTTATAAATCACTAAAAATACTCTTGCAATGACTTTTTAACCATGAAAGCAAAAATAAAATGAGAGATGAATTTGGAAGTTTAACTGAAATGAAAAGGCCGACAACTTACAGTCCCCTGCTAAAAGAGTTGATTTCCCTGAGCCAACTTCCCCACATACAGCTATCTTTTCACTAGGTCTAATCTCTAAATTTACGTCTCTGAGTGTAGGCTTTGAGGAATTCTCCTCCCATGAAAAATTTGCCGACCTTATTAGAATGGCACGGTCAACAGGTATTGTGCTGCACTTCTGCCTAGCTTTTCCCATTGGCAACTCTGGAGCTTCAAGAAACTCCAAAATTCGTGCAAAAGCTACTTTAGCCTGAATGACCACGCCAATCACATCAGGAAATTCCCGAATTGGATCTTGAACAACACGTAAAGTTACAACAAAAGTGAAAACATTGTTAGCATGCAGAGGAATATTGAGGAAATAACAGGCTCCAAAGGTAGCAGCAGACACCAAAACAGGAGAAGACCAACCGAGAAAGCTATTAGATGACTTCCGCAATTGCACAGCCGACAACCATTTCCTTTCCACATACCTAAGATCTTCTATGGCATTCTTGAAATGGGTTTCCCAAGCATATAACTTTAAAACTTTCATGTTAACTAAAGCCTCCGTAAAAGCCTTTAATCTTGCATCTTGAGGTACCATGAGCTTAGAGTGGAACTTATGCTGCAACTTCGCAAGTGGCATGTTGCATAGCACAGTAATTACTATAACTACCAATGCTGCAAATGTTGCAAGACCAACAGCTCGGGAGAGAATCACAAGTGAGATGCAGAGCTGCAAGCCGGTGGTCCACGTCTGGTGAAACCAAAAGGGGAATTCACCAATTCTGTAAGCATCAACAGTCCCGTAATTCATTATCTCTCCGCTTCGAGTGCATCAACCTACCGGCATTAGATAACCCCAACTGCTTCTTATAGATGGCAGTTGTGAGCAATAACCTCACTTTCAAACCAATAAGCCTGGCCCTAAAATACCACTGCCTTTGTGACAAGGATTCCAAGCTCTTTGACAATAATAATGTTACAGCCAACACATAGCCCTCATATTTGAAACCCGCTTGACCTTGAGCAACCAAAATGAAGGCATTAAGAAGCAGAGGACCAGCTGAGAGAGTGACTGTCTTCAAGAAAGCAAAGAAGCCTGATAGGAGGATCTATTTCCAGTGGCATAATATGATTGTCTTCAAGAGTGAAGGTTGTGATGATGGGTCAGCTTCTTTTTGCTCGTTCAGTTTATCCAGGAACAACATATAACAGCTTTCTGCTCGATCTTCCGGGCCAAGTTTCGGTATGTCCTCATCATCAAGAGGCTTCTCCTTGCCGCTTTTCATGAGTAGATTCAACCATGAGAGAGATGAACGGGACACTTACTAGGAATTCTCAATAAGAGAGAGATGAAAGGATTGGACAAATGTTGTTTGACAGAGACGAAAGAGACAATACGAGTCAATTTTTATTGTAATAATGGTCGGAGACGGGGACGAGAGGAGAGTTATATTAGAAACGTGGTGAAGAAGAAGATAAAAGTCCAAGAGGCAGTGATGTCGTCATGGCTCACGTCCACACCTACCTATGTTTGTTGGTTTCTTTCTTTTACATATGTCTTCTTGTTCATAAATATGTGATGTGATCTGGCCACTCTTCTTGCCTCACTTCCCTTCCTCTTCTTCTTTTGCAGAAGTCTAAAATAAAAATTTGGTTGCAACTTTAATCTATATCTATACAATATTAAAAATCATGAATATTGAAAATTTAAAAGGAAAAAAATCAAAAATACTTTTAAAAAAAGTTTAATAATATTAAATAGTACGAACGCTAGTCGTTTTTATACTTGTAACTCGACCTTTCAAAAATAACTCTCAGTAGCACGATTTATGTGTTTTTTCGTATTTGTGCCACTAAAACAAATTTCCGTTCGAAAAAACGTATTTTATTGACATAACACTGACGACATAATGATGTGGCAAGTCAGCGCCATGTGGCAGTCGTCCACATAAATAAAAAAGAGAAAATGTCTTGTAGTCAATGTGGAATTATTGTTTGTAACGTGATGACATTTTCTCTTTTTTCTCCACATCGACTACAATATTTTCTTTTTTTTTGTCTATGTGAACGACTGCCACAACATACTATCAGTGTCATGTCAACGAAACACATTTTTGTGGACGAAAATTTGTTTTGGAGCCACAAATACAAAAAGAAAAATTTAGATCATGCTATTGTTAGTTATTTTTGAAAGGTCGAGCCACAATTATAAAAATAATTATAGTTCGTGCTATTTAATGTCATTAAACCTTTAAAAATTTACTCCCCCTTTCATATACTTCTATTTTTTGTTTGGTAGACCTCCCCTTTGTTTTTAGGGAAACTTTAACATTTATAGGAAATTAAAATTTAGATTTTGATAAATATCCTGCAAGTTTTCAAACATAAAAAATGCTAGATATGACAAACTAAATTTGAAAAATACTATTTTCATGAGAAATTAATTCTTTTGTAAAAAAATAAATTTGAAGGGGGAAAAAATCTGATATTTCAGAATGTATCCAGTGATCTCCAAATATATCCATATGTATCTAAATGTCTCTAAATCACAATATTTTTATATAAAATTTGATTAATAATTTTTCAATATAATATTTTTTTAAAATTAAATGCCTTAAAATTATAATTTTTAATATAATTTTTATAATTTTTTTATACTTTACAAAATGTATCCAAATCTCAATTTTTTATATAATTTTTTTGTAGTACCCTAATGTATCCAAAATTTAATTTTTACATAATTTTTTTATAGTACCCTAATGTATCCAAAATTCAATTTTTACATATTTTTTTATAGTACCCTAATGTATCCAAAATTCAATTTTTATATAATTTTTTAGTCTTCAAATGTCTCCAAATGTCTCTGAATATATCCACGAGTATCCAAATATATTCGTACCTACAAAAAATCAAAATAATTTAAAAAATTCATCCATACAAAAAATGGATTTCAACATTAATTAATTAAAATATAACAATATTAATTAAGAACAAAAATAATAACAGAAGTTTACAAGGAGAAAAACCACTTAAAACAGCTTTGTAAAATAATTTTAAAACTAAGGGATAATTTTGTAAATTTGGACATTCTAACAAGGCAGCAGCTAGGTTGAACCCTAGCCGCCACCTTTTACAAGCAGAATAACTAACCAATCTATCAAAGAAATGAAGATCGAGGCGGCGTTGCGTGATGGGAGAAGTCCAAATGGCGTTACGATAATAGAACAGAAGGGGAGATTGAGGCGGTGTCAAAGCAGCGAGAGAAATCGAATTTCATCTATGAGAGAAGATGAGAGGAGAAGTGACACGAAAGAAAGATGTGAAAGAGAAGTGACGGAGCAGAGCGAGGAAGAAAGATGGAAGCCGAGAGGAGAGAAAGGAGAGGAGTGAAAAGCTGGGAAAGGAAAGGAGGATGACGACAGAAGGGAGGCAGGTGGTGGTTAGGGTTTGAGGAGACTGAGAGGGAGAAAGAACTAAGAGTTGAGAGAGGGGGAAGAGAGGAAGACAGAGAGACTTGATGGATGAGAGAGAAACAAAGATATAGAATAAATGATATTTTAGAAAAAAATGGTTTTATTTGATTAATTGTGGCATTCTTGTGGATCTGTTTCAATATAATGACATTTTTAAGATCCAACTTGTGTATTTCTAGCATATTCACAAATACAAAACTAGTATTTCTATTTATAAATTTATACGGTTTGATTGTAACATACCACATAATTAACTCTTGTTTTTAATCCTATTCTAACAAGGATACCAAAATTGTTTTGCTTCCTGATATGTTTAACATATGCAATTACAAACCTTTTGCTGGAAAAAGCGGTTCGCCTATTACGCGTGAACTGAATCCGGTCGGTCAAGGTGTGAATCGAGACTGTAGATCAGAATAATTAGCGATTCCAATTGAGATGGGCTCATAAGACCCATGTTCTAAGTCTATTGGGCTCATTAGGCCAATTGGGCCCAAATCCATTTAAGGGCTTATAAATTGGTGGTGAAAGAAGGAATTCTTTCATTCTTCCATCCCACCAAAAATGTGAGAGAGAGGGAAAGGAAGCCTCTCTCTTCACTCGTTCCTCGTTCGTCGATGGTCCAGATCCAAAGTGGCATCTAGGCTGTGAAACAGACGAGCACTCTTGTCGACAACCCAATTGTGATTTGCTCACGAGACCAATATCGATCTGATCCTGACTTTTGTCTTCTACTGCTGATTAGATCGAACATCTATTAGAATCAAAATAAATAACTCAAATCTATTATTATATATTATTTATCTGTTAAATCGGTAATTAAATTTCTTCCGTTGTTAAGAAAGATTTTGAGAGGAGTTAGTTGGATTGTGAGGCTTGAGTAATTGGCATGGGTGACACGTCACCTCATGCTGTTTCGTAATCATCTTCTGATTTTTTTCATATGCATCCAAAATGGATTAGAAGCGGGTGGAGGCGACATGTATTGTTGGCACACATTTTCATGGATAATGTTCGACCTCCTAATGCACACTTCTCAATGCCTGGTGTTTTCCAATTACACGTGGCAAATTGGGTCATGTCCAATTTGCTCGGCTCTGGCGACACACACGAACAGTCACCCAAAAATTGATTAGGCATTTCACATACAGATTCGGTAAAAGACCTTATCCACTCCCAAAAGCATCTATAATTATGCGACACTACGCCATCGTATTGATTATATTTTCCTATAGAATAATATTAATTAATCGTGTCTATCATTAACTAATCAAAGAGAACCCTTTGGACTAAGAATTGTAAGACTTTACCCCGAAGGGAGCCCTTCAGAAACTCTCGACGTCACAAGACGAGCCTAGGCCGCAGGGGGGTTTTGGTAATAGTCTTCAACCAACAATAGACGCGCCTCCGTTAAAACTTCATCAGCTACGTCATTGCCCCAAGCGCATGGAGAGTGAACGTTAACACACGCGTTTGCTTTTATAGGACTTGTCTCTAGCACCACCTTGCTCCCTGTCGATGTGGGTTTCCACTGCTATCGGACGCTATCAACATATCTTGAATGTTGGTGAATACTCCCTAAATTGAACATGCCCGAACTTCCTGAAGAATGTAAAAAACACAAATTATGCACAAACAGTCCCAAGTGACAACAAACATCTTGAACTTGAAATTTTAGCTTGAGCTGGACATTTCACTATAGTTACTTTTGCTTGAAGTTGTAGAACAGCATGATAAATTTATGTTGGAATTCAACGTGGAATAGAACGAAGGTTTGTTTATTTGGGTCGATATGGTTGTGTTCATTCGGATCACAGAAAACCTGACAACCCCTATGGTTTGAACAACTCCGTTGTAGATTTCATCAACTATACAGTTCAATGTTTTCCATGGCATTCTCTGGACTGCGTGATTTGCTTAACTGAGTTGCAAATGGCATAAACTAGAGAAAGAAAATGGTTTCTAAGCAAATTGATGAACTTTCCCTGGGCTGCCATATCAATTACCTCAGCGATT
>CAODLS010236454.1:0-14095 GCA_948243855.1 Flueggea neowawraea
TTTGTTGTCTATGTTAACCTTCTTTCACAGGTGACATTTTGGACGCTTAGCGTCTGATCCGTGACTCGGACCTAGTGAGACGTTTTTGACTATAGTGAGTGCCCTCGTTCAGACTCTATTTTGTTCTGTCATAGAGCTCCACATTGGACTACTGTTGGGATATTGGGCTACACTTTTGTATTTTGGGATTAACTCTGATGATTTTATATTTTTATTAATATTTTTGGCTATATTTTATATATATATATATATATATATATGGTTTTCTTTCATTTATAATCGTTTTTATAAATATTTTAAATAAATATTTGGATAAGTCAAGTAGAATGTCTGTACACAGAGGCTTGTGTGGGATGGATCGGGCTTCCACAGACGGTCTTCCTCGTACGCCGGTCACGGGCCCGATTATGTGTCGTGACATCGACTATGGTATTGTTCTTAAAAATGTTCCAATTTTTTGTGACAATATAAGTGATATAAATTTGAGCAAAAATCTTATAATGCATAGTAGAACCAAGCATATAGAAATTAGACATTATTTCTTGTGTGATCATGTTAGTAAAGGTGATGTCTATCTTAAATTTGTGTCCACACATGATCAACTTACAGATATTTGTACTAAACCTTTAAGTGATGACAGTTTTATTTCAACAAGAATGAGGCTTGGTATGTGTGAAATTGCATAATTTATGCTTTATGCTTGAATTCTTGAGATTTATGATAATTTCTTTGTTCATGTGCATTTTCATATACAATCACAGTAAAAATAGTCATATAAGCCTAATGGAGTAAGTTCAGATTGTTTTCAGATAGTTTTGGAGTGATTAAAATTTAGATTTGGAACATTCAGAGTTGTGTTAATCGACCCATGGCCTCTGATAGTCGACTGGTAACTGTACACCTGCAAAACAAACCCAAAAAATAGCCTCAATAGTTGACCCACTATCTTTGTTAGTCGACCTATGAAGAACTGTTTTCAGAAACCTAGCCTACTAGTTGACCCACTCAACCCACAAATCGACTCACGGCTCACTGGGTAGTCGACTAATGAAATCGCTAGTCGACTACTGCACCTGGTTGTAGCGATTATAAGACGGGTTTTCCTCATTTCTCTTTATTTTGTCATATCCTCTCACAAAAATCGAACCCTAGTCGACTCTCCACTCCCCAATCTCACCAAAAACACTTCATTCACTATAAATTTCGCCAACCAAACACTTACCTATCATCTTTAAACACTTTTTAAACAAAAATTTCCTAAAATACCCAAAACCACACCTCTCTCCACTTAACCAAAATTCACCATGATGAGATCATTGTCCAAACCTTTGAAAGGTTCTTCATCAATAGATGGTGGCAAGGATAAAGACAAACATCCTAGGGAAGATTATTCGGTTGAACATACACCACTTGACAACAAATTTTGGTCCATCAAATGCAAAGCTAGGTATGAAAGAATACAAAACTCTAACCTAGTAGAATGTATGCATTTCAACTATGGTTCTCATAGAGGAATGCAATTGAATGTTGATGATAGAGTTAGAATTATTGGATTGCATACCATATCTACTTTGAAAGGCAAAATTTATGATGAATTGGTTAAACAATTTTTTTGTAAATTTGGAAACAACATTTGATGATAATGGAGTGAAAAGATTCGGTCCTAATAAACAATGGAAATCCAATAGAGGGTGAATTGGATTTTTAGCAAGTTAAAAAAATTATTGAAATTCTTGTGCAAACTAAAATAAATAACAAATCTCTTTTAAACTAAAATCAAATTTAAATGCAGAAGCAACTTTAAAATCAAAGATCCAATCCACACACAACAATATAAATCAAATGCAAAGCAAGTAAAAAAGAGTAAGGGAAGAGGGCACAAATCCAATTTATATTGGTTCGGTCCTCCTTGACTTACATCCACTCCTCTAGATCCCCTAGAGAATTTTAATCCACGATCTTCCTCAATTCCGAGTGGAGGGAAACCGTTTACAACAACTTGTTTTTGCAGGATCAATAACCAAAATGTTACACCTTGTTTTTGCGGGCTCAACAAAAAAACTATTATTCTAGTTTTTGAAGGCTCAACTAGAATTTCAAGACAAAACAAGCAAATCAAACCTCTAGTTTTTGCAGGTAACAAACCAGAAAACCTACACCTCTAGTTTTTTAAGGCTCACTAGCAACCACTCTTGTTTTTTTAAGGCTTAACAAGAAAAATTATCTACCCCAAGTAAATAACTTTGCTTGTTACAAATTCAACCCAAGAGTATAACAGATTTTGGCTCACACCAACCTAGAATCGTGATAGCAAATAAATAACTCAAATGGGTATAAACTAAAGAGTGAGAGAATGAGAAATAAAGATAGCAAAGTGTAGCCAAGGTTTCTCTCCATTCTTTTGATGTTGGAGACATCTATTTATAGCCACTTGTAAGAATGTAGTCGTTGGAAGCCTCAAAGTAGTCATTGTGAGAGAATGGAAAATTTTGTTTTAATTGACGTCACTAGCACTGACTTGTGTTATTTTCTTTAACGCGCGTTCTCTGATACACTGTCAAAGATCATAGTGTGTTCTGGATTATCAGCATGCCTTGTTGACGTTGCAGTGCTTCTGGTTGAAAAACGACTTTCATTAGCATGCCTTAATGGTCATTAGAGTGCCTTAATATATTCTTCAACATGCCTTGATAAGTCATCTGCATGCCTTATCGACTTCAAAAATCACTTCTTGATTCTGACATATTCTCTTACAAAGGAATTTTCAAATTTTCAAATCCCGAGGAGCGTATAACGGATTTATCAGTTTCTGATAAACTCCTCGACCATGAGCGTTGTACACCAACAATGTGCATTGTTGCTTTGTCTCTAAAAATGATACCTTTACTCAACAATGGGCGTTCTTAACTTTATCAACATCTCCTCAACATGATAGCTAAGACAATTTCTGAGCAGTTCCTCAACAATGTGTGTTCTTGATTAGCATGCCTTAATGAAACAGAATAATATACCAGTAAATTTTAGTCATCATCTACGCGTGTTGTCCCTCTTGAAGGTGCATAGATAAAGTCTTTACTTTCGACAAAGCTCGTTCTTCAGTCATTTGCACACTTAGTTGCATTGCCTGTATAAATCAAACTATCATATCCACAAGCTCTTCAATGAATATCGTGCCTAGTGTTGTCCTTAAAAATTATAGAACTACAGTACAAATGCTAAGGCGCATTGCATCTTCATTAGCATGAATTGATCCTTACCTACGTGCTTTGCTTGTTCTTCTGCATGCTTAGACCAACGTCTGGAACTTTTTGCTTCTTAGCTTAACACGTCTGCGTACTCAGATGACAATTTTGCATGCATTAACGTGCTTTGATGGAATGGATGTTATGACTATGATTTGTGCATTCCGACAACTAATGAATGATCCTAAAAAGGTCACATGCACTTCTTTGAATCATGAGAATAGAATCATTGTTTATATCCTTAATAGGTGTCTTATGCCTAAATCCAAATCACATCCCACCTTGAATAGATATGACAAAGAAGTTGTATTGGCTTTGAAGAATTGAGAGCAAATTAATTTTTCTAAGATGATTATCCACTACATGCATGTGAAAATATTAAGTTTTGACTTTGGGAGATATGGTGAGCAAATGAACAAAAGTGGACTTCCTTATTGCACTCTCATCACTTTGTTGTGTCAAAAGAAAGGAATTTCACTTAGGGCATTCAAAGGAAAAGAATTGCCTAAGATTTGGAAAGTTACATCAAAGAACATCAATCTTATAGGATTTGTAAATACAAGGAATAGAGGTTGGATCCCAACCAAGCTAAAAAGGAATGGTGATGAATTTATCAATATGGATAGATCAATTTATATTTTTAGAGGTGGTCAAGATCCAAAAAATGAAAATGATGATTAAGAAGAGAAACAAGATGCCCATAGAATGTCTATGGCACAAGATGAGCCAAGGATGTCAACAAGTTTTAACGCTCCTTGGTTGTCATCCTATATGGTTTCACTTGATCAAAGATTTCAAACTTGGGGAAATAGGTTTTGTTCTTTGGATGCTAACTATTTGGCTATGAATTCAATAATCAAGAATTGGGAAAATTCACACTTCTAACATGTTCAAGAGTCAAATGCTAGGTGGAGCAATGTGCAAGATCAAATGCACAACATGAGTGGACAAATGACTTCTTTGGGAAATACCATGAATGAGTTGGAAACTATGTTTCAAAGTTGGCACCCTCATCCTTCACAAGATCCTCCTTCCAAAAATGATCAACCATGAACTTCACTTCAAGCTTGCAAGGCCAAACATTTCAAAGTCATGCATTTTTCTTAGTTCATGTTGCATAACTATGACTTAACTTATGTTTTTAGTGTGTTATTTTTGAGTTGCATATTATGTTCGATGTGTGCATTAGTGTTAAAATTTTTGTTTGGATTCTTATTGATTTGATGTGTGGATTAGTATTAATATTATGGATCCTTGTTGACTTGTGATGTCCTTGATGATTGTTATTTTGCCTATTTATGATTGTTGATTAAATTATTTAGTTCCTTTTTGGATTGATGTCTAAAAAAGGGAGATAAAATCTATAGGGGAAAAAGCTTAGATAGATTAAAAATTTGTGAAATATATTAAAATGGGGGAGATAAGATATAGCAAATTAGGAGATACATTAAAAAGGGGGAGAAAATTTATAGATTTGAGAAAAATAAATTTTAAAAATGGATAAATTGTTTCTAAAAGAGCAAAGGAGAGATATATTGAAAAGGAAAGAGTTCTTACATTGATCTAAAGGGAATTTTCAAAAATTGGTATCAAGAGAAAAATTTAAATTGCTATAAAAAGAAAAATGCCAAAGTATTTTTGAGCATAGATTAAGGAGGATAAATGTTTTCAAAATGGTGTTTTTGAAACCATGTTCTTTGTTGAAAGTCAAGAGATATTTTTGGACTAACAAATTTCATTCAAGACAAGGCTTCATGCCTTGATCAAATTTCTTACCACATTTGATAGGTACAGGCTTGGGAAAACTCATTTCTTCCTAAGTTTTGTCATCAATCAAAAAAAGGGAGGTTGTTGAACCAAGAGATGCTCACATTTGATTCCCTTTGTGTTTTGATTAATGAGCAAAACTTAGAAAGATTGTTTTGAAGAAAGAAAATAAATCCAATAACAAAGATGACTAAGAAAAGTGAAGAAAATCTTGTTGGCACGTCTAATAGTCAACCCATAATGTTTGAGAGTCGACTAATGCTTGAAGAAATCACTTGAAGATGTTCCAGATGTTGACTAGTCGACTGGCACAGTTGAAAAGTCAACTATCAGTCAAATAGAACCAAAACAAAGGCTTTGTAGTCGACTAATGTAGTAAAAATGTTGGTGAGTCGACCGGCGGCAGTGGTGAACCGACTTATGGAGATCATGATTGCCAAATTAGACCAGAAATGACAACCACGTGATTTCACATTGATATATTTCAAAGACAACGGTCATTTAATGGACATTTATCTTCGGTATTCAACCGGTGGATATCGAGAGTAGACTAACAGTATGGACAGAAGTGAAAATTGAAGGCAGTAGTCGACCCATGAGGTTGGTAGTCCACTAACACTATGGGCAGAAATGAAAATTGGCTTCAGTAGTAGACTAGTGACTTAGGTAGTTGACAAATGAGATCTGACAACTTCAAAATATCATCTTGATTGATTTCGAACAGGTCTCTACATTATTCCAATGGTTCATTCAACTTGAAGGGTGTCTTAAACGCTTTAAATAGAGGCTTGAAGGACAGAAGAAAGCACCTAACTCTTTGCTATATGAATTCTTCATTTGGTGCTCAAATATTAGCTTGTTGTGGGTATTCTTGCTTCATTCATCTACTTCAAAATTCCACTACTTTGATACTCATTTGTAAACCTTGTAAGAGTTTTGTAAACACTTTTGTGTGAGTTAGGAAAAAGCAAAGGAGTGATCGCATAGCTTCCACTTGGTTTTTTGTTGAATCAGAATCAACTAGTTGTAAGGGATAAGTTACCACTTTGCTTGGAAAGTGGAAGTTGTTGTGAGGAAGAGCCTTGGTGGCTAGTATAATGGAACTTAAGATAGGAGCTTGAAGAGTGGACGTAGGCACCGAGAATTGGCAGAACCACTATAAGATTATGTTTGATCTTTCTCTTCTCTTTTTCATTTACTTAAGCTTGTTTTCATCAGCACACATACACACAATTACTACTAACAATTTTTCTAAGGGTTGTGTTTTTGCAAGAAAAGTCAAAAAGAGCCAATCACTCTATTCACCCTCCTCCCGCTCTAGAGTGATTCTTTTGTCTTCATATTGGAAATATTAGTTATATGAAAAAGTATATGGAACTAAGTGCTATACACAACTAAAACTCATATGAGCCACCTTTAGAATCCATTCTACTATATTGAGTTGGCCAGCGATTTATTTAATTTATTTGATCAGACCTACGGGTCAATTCTATCGGATATTGGCAAGACTTTCGAGTCAATTCAATTGGTATTGGAAAGATCTTTGAGATCTCTTTTATTGGATACCGAGGGGCAGTAGTTGACATCTTGGGTCATTACCAAATGATAGGGACTAGCATTGCATACTTACTATATCTGGATTATTTGTTATTTATTCGATTGCTTGTATGTATTGTACCTTTATATAATGTTTGGTATATATTAGGTTCCTCATTGAGTTGAGACTTATATAAATTGCAAAATGTTTTCCAAGTATCAGCAGGTTAGCTTTTATACCGATTTCCAAGCTTGTAGATACAGCAACGTGAGAAAGGTCAGGATGCCCCAATCACTCTCTCTCTCTCCTTATCATGTGTGTATATAGGGTTTAAGGATGAGATATTAATGGTTTATCATGCATTGTATAAAGTCTACTAGACTCTACTTATATTATATGATATATATTATATGTTGACGAGTTTTGTTAGTTTGTTTGTAAATATCTTGTTGCAACTATTTTGATAGTTTAAACATGAAGAACTCACTGCAAATTTATTAGTGCATATGTAACTATCGATATATACCTTAGATAATATGAGTTTGAGTGTATATATATGTATGATTATTACATCTATGTATCGATAATACATTAAAAATTCTTACCCAAAATCGTCACATTAAATATTGAATATGCCACTTTAATCTGTGAAATAATATTTGAATAAAGCAATAGGTTTGAAAAGGTTAAGTAAAAGACAAATAATTAAATTATGGACGAAGTTGAAGCTTTAGTAGAAAAAATTATCGACAAAGTTTATTTATATTGAAATACTATTAGGGTTCTATTATCGTCATACTATTGAAGTAGCAAATAAAATAAAATCTGTATAGTACATGTAAATGCCAATATAACTATAAATCTTACTGTGTAGTATTAGGGTTTTTTTTGACACTAATGAAGCCGCTGTAACGGAGTAAAAATAGGAACACTAACAAAGTCAAACCCAATTAAAAATTTTGACAATGTGAAGAGCTTATTAAATTATATTAGTTGTGCTATATGGCATATTGTAATTGATGGCAACGGAAACTGTTGCAAACATTAAGTTGCAGGAAATTTTTGTCCAGACCTAAATCCTAAGGTACCTCATCCTACTAGCATCTCACAATTTCGGCCTTTTTCTCTTTGCAACGTCATATATAAATTGTTTTCAGAAGTTCTTTTTTTTTCCCAGAAGTTCTTGTTTTGTGACTAAAGCCATGTTTGAGTTTCCTAATCTCTCAAAACCAGACAGCTTTTATTCCAGACAGCTTTTGTGGTGCAAGAAGGGCTGAACTGTCTTAAAACGAATATGAGGGGCAGAACCGATGTTTGGGCATTAAAGCTTGATATGATGAAAGCTTACTATCGGGTTGATTGGAGTTTTTCTGATAAGGGTAATGTTGAAAGATAGGGCTTTCGGAAAAGTGGTGCAAGTGGATTAATGAATGTATAAGCACAGTACAGTATAATGTTCTTATCAAGAGAGTGGCCATGAAGTATATGGTAGAAAGAGTGTGTATGATAGCACAATAGTGAAAAGAAAAGCTGCTTTTAATGGTTGGCAAACAAATCATGATAAAGGCAGTTCGTCAGGCCTTGGCTTCGTATACCATGTCAATCTTAAGGCTTCCAATGGACACGCTAGTTCAAATTGAACGTGTTATTTGAAGATTTTGGTGGGGTAATGGCAGTGAGGCTCGGAGGATTTCCTGGGTTGGGTGGAAGAAACTCACTCAGGGGAAGAAGAAGGGGGAATGGGATTTAGAGACTTGGTCATTTTCAATCAAGGTATGTTGGCAAAAATGGCTTCGCTGTTAACATAAGAGCCTGACAAGCTATGGATGAGAATTCTGAAAACTTTATATTTCCCTGCTATTGGATCTCGGATTTAATTAAGGAAAATGGGTTGGAATGGGACAAAAGGAAGTTACAATAGTGCTTTCCAGAAGTGGAGTGCAATAAGATTTAGAAGATTGCTGTTGGGAAGAGCTTACATGATCCATTAACCTGGCATTATGATTCCAGAGGAAAGTTCTCCGTTAGATCGTGCTATTATGTCTTGAAGACCAAGTAGGAGGTGTCTTTCCAGACTGAATCCTCTTCGGGTTTGCAGCATCCAGATGGGCTCCTATGGATATCTATATGGAATTTGAGTGCACTACCAAAAATCAGACTTTTTTCTTTATGGAGGGCTATTTCTAATGCCATTGCAACTGGTGCTTGTTTAAGACGACGAATTTCTTCATAGAATTATTCTTGTAGGATTTGTGGGCATTCTGAAGAGACCGCTGATCATGGCCTATTGTTTTGTCAACTAGCTAAAGTTGAATGGTTTCGTTGTCCTTTGTCTATGCATATGGAAAATTTTGAAAGTTGTTCTTTTCAACAGGGTCGTGCTCATTATTGCAGCAAAATGGTGATGGGAGAGAGCATATGATGGAGTTGGCTGCCATTGTTTGTTGGCACATTTGGTTAGCAAAGAATAAATAGATAAGTGTTTGAGAGAGTAGAACCAAAGGCGGAGGATATATTCGCAAAAATAATAACTTAGTGACGAATTGTTGCAGCTTTTATTGGCATAATAGAACCTTCGCCCGGCTTATGCACCTGGTCAGAGACAAAACTGGGAGAGGGCAACTGTTGTTACTGATATTGTGCAAGCTTCAAAGGATTTTGACTCATGTAGATTTTTTTACATGTTGCTCATGACATTTAGATTCAGAATCTGACCTACAAGGCATTAATTGTTTATTAATGAACTATCCTTCGTGAGTTGAGCCATGTAGATTTAAATGGACTAAGGCTGGTTTTAACACCGTTCTTAGCCCCGCAGACCGGGATGTGTTACTGCGTCTCGGTCTGCAGGAGGACGGGCTAGCTGTCATGCGCGGGGCCCACTGGCCCCGTGCCTGACATTTTTATTTTTAAAAAAAAATAAAATCTGACCGTTGGATCGTTTTGATCCAACGGTCAGATTTACTCCAACGGTAATAGTACCGTTGGGGGCTGAAAATTATCCTTTTGGTCCATAACGGCTAGTTTTACCCATTTTCCTATAAATACCCCTCTAAACACATTTTGTTTCTATCATTTATTCACTTCAAACACTCGTTTCTCTCCCCCAAACTCTCTCAACTCTTAAAATTTCTCTCCAAATATTTTTTCAATGGATCCCAATGATTTTGCCGAACATTTTTCAAACAACAAAAACAAAACAATGGAAGAATTTGCACTTGCAAATATTTCCTCCTCTTCTAATGACTAGGAGTACAAAAAAATTCGAGATAATTTCGAGAAATCTATTTGGAATGATCCTGTTGAAGAAGAGATGTTGAAATTAGTACAGCAAATCATACTACATAATGAATCCTCCAGCCGACGCCGTGAAAAAAGACCAAGACGCTATATGAACCGAGACTACGTGGGTGATCACGAACGGTTAGGTCATGACTATTTTTCTGAAAATCACACCTACAATGATGATATTTTACGCGCATATGACTACAGGCAACATTTGTACTACAGGCATCATATGACAAATATAATGTACGTGTGTATCATATTACACAACATGATCGTTGAAGACGGAGGCTATGTCATGACAAACTTGATAGGAGAAGGAGACGACCATCAAGCGAATGCACCACAGGGAGGTCAACCCGACTTTGCAATGTATATCCAAGGTTCACCGATATTCGTGATCGTGAGCAACATTATCGTCTCCGAGCGAATTTGGTAGAGCATATATGGAACAATCGTGAAAAATAATACCGAATTTTATTTTCATGTATTATTATTTTATTTTAAGAAATGATGAACTTTATTTTAATGTATTTTTTATTTTAATGTATTTTTAGTTTTAATGTATTTTTTATTTTAATGTAATATTTTTATTTTAACGAATTATTTTTATTTGAATGAACACTTTTTATTTTAATGAATTTGGGGTAGAAAGTATTAAATGAAGTAGTAGATAAAAGTTGGGTGATTAAAATTAAATTGTGTTTAGTGGAAAGCTGAGTAGGCGTCTCGCAGGACTCTTAAAGTAGTCACTGGGTTACGAATGAAAAAACTGAGCGGCTAGGAACTGGAGATTTTAATAAAATAATAATAAAAATGCTGAGCATGTGTCCCGCGGGACGACTTCAGGGACCCTGGATTACAAGCAGCATAATAGAGAGGTAAATGTTGTAGAAGACCTTATAACTAAGCAGGTCCATCTCAAAGCCAATTGAGACCCTAAGGGCATGCCCAACATTATTTTTATTTTGGGAGTCAAAATATATTATTTAATTATTGTTTGTGTATTAGTTTTTCTTGAAATTGTGTATTGGAGAGAGAAAATATTAGAAAGTGAATATTTTATTTATAAAATAGATGAATATCATTAAAAAGTGAATAATAATTTCATAAATTTAAAGAGAAACTGTAAATTTGTTAGAATTGTTAGTTATTTTATTAGTAAAATATTAAAAAAGTCAGTTAAATTGTAGTAAAAGTAGAGTTCGGTTCAAAATTTGAGATAAATAGTGAGATAAAATATTATATTTTGAGAAAGAAACTAGAGGAGTCTGTAAGAGATGTCCTAAAACAGAATATTTTAATAATTTTTAATGATATAAGAAATATTATAAATGATTGAATTTATTTTCGTGAATAAATCAATAATTCTTTTAAAAAATTATATTCAAGTAAAGAAAATATATTTATTTTAAGTTTAAATATTTTTACATTGAATACATACAGAGAAAATGATGAAAAATACATTTGAAAAATGAATTTATATTTTTTTTATAAAGTTAACCTTGCAAGTGTGATTTTTATTTTAGCCATTATAATATCTATGAAAAGAGTTTATTTAAAGCCTAATACATACATTGTTATGTCAATTTATACGAAACAAAAATATAAATCTAAAACCATAATAGAAAAACTAATTCATTCATTAGAAAATTGAAGTATTAACAAAAAGTATATTCATATATATCAAATAAACGAATTTTTGAGAGCGTTTTTCGAGTTATTTACTTGACACAGCGGAATGAACACCCAAATAGCAACGGACAACAAGGTAAGAGTCAAGTTTTGATGTTGGTCTCGCGGGCAAATTACGGTCAAGTTGTCATCGGGAGAGCTTGGTTCTTTCGCAGTCTAGATGTCGCACTGATCTAAATCAACAACGGATGAAGAGTGATGGAAGGAGAGGGGTGGCTTGTTTCTTCAAGAAGAGAAGAACGTTTTTCTCTTCTCTCCCTCTTTCTCATTTTTTTTATTATGTGGAAATTTTTCCTTACGTAAAAAGATGAACCCAAAATGGGTTTACAAGCAAACCCTTATGGGCTTTGTTTCTCGGGCCTAATGGCCCCATCTTATTTCTAACTCAATTGGGCTTACCAATTAATATCGGTCCACAGTCTCGGTTCACACTTTGACCAACCGGATTCAGTTCACCGGTCATGAACAGACCACTTTTTCCAACACTAATTAAAATTTCATAAATTTAAAATTAAATGAGTAAATTAAGTATACATAGAAAATTTTACAAAAGTTTTGATTAAAAGTTAGAATCTTTTTTCATAACATTTATTATAATTTTTTAAACTCTTTTTGTAAGCTCTTAAATTTATTTTTTCTAATTTTAGACTCATTTTGTAAGTAGATGAATTTGAAAGCCCAATATGGCAATCCAAGAGGAGGGTGAATTGGATTTTTAGCAAGTTAAAAACTTTGTTGAAAATCTTTTGCAAACTAAAGTAAATAACAAAGTTCTTTTAAATCGAAATCAAAGTCAATTGCGGAAGCTTTAAATATCTAATCCACTTACTCAATAATAAATCAGATGCAAATGTAAATCAAATAAAGAAAGTAAAGGAGAGAAAGGGAGAGAGAAATCAAAGCCCGATGTTTATAGTGGTTCGGTCCTCTTGACCTACATCCACTCCTCTAGATTCACTAAAGAGTTCAATCAACTACCTCCCCACTTTCGGGTGGAGGGAAACCGTTTACAACACTTGTTTTTGCGGGATATACAAGCAAAACGTTACACCTTGTTTTTGCGGGCTCTACAAGAAAACCGTTCACCTAGTTTTTACAGACTGAACTAGAAAACCATTCACCTTGGTTTCAGGACAAAACAAGTAAACCAAACCTCTAGTTTTTGTGGGATCTACTAGAAAACCGTTCACTAATTTTTGTGGGATCAACTAGGAAACCGATACAACCTTCAATCAAATACTTTGATTGTTACAAATTGTGTTTCCAAAACACAGAATTTAAGCTCAACCCAACCCAAGAATAATATCAAATGAAAATAACAAGAGTGAGTATAAAAATGAAATTGAGAGAATAAATAAGAAAATAAAGATCGCAAAGTATTGCCAAGTTTCTCTATTATACTCTCAACTCTTCTGATATTGGAGATGTCTATTTATAGCCTTCTTGGAGTTTGTGACCATTGGAATCAATAATAGAGTCATTGTAGAATAGATCCAAATATTGTACAATGCTGACATTGGATACTATATGCATAGTACCAAATACTGTGTGCGTAGTATGATTCCACCAGCATACTGTGTGCATAGTACCACCTTCTACGTACATTGCCTTGATATCCAGAATGTGTGATTTTTACCCAGTGGCTTGCTACGTGCGTTGCACTTTTGTTCTGTGTACGTAGACATCTGATCAAAGTCTGCACCTTTGATTTTGCATGTGATTTGTGTTAGGGAATGTCATATATATTCAAATCAAATTCCCAATGAGCATCTTGATTTTGTCAGCTAGTCCAGCTCTCCTCATCTGAAACTTTTGAATTTTTATGCTTTGTGTGTGACTCACTATTATGATATTCTCTGAATTCATTTCAGAGAATATTCCCTTTTTGAAGTTCTGACTCGCTGCAACAGATTTTGGCTTTATTTCAGTCAAGCTTCATCTACGTGCATTGTTCGCCTTTTTTGTGTGTTCGTAGCGCTTCTTCTCATCAGTCTGGATCTTCATCAACGTGCATTGTACCATATGCAATGTGCGTAGATGTGTATAAGTTAGATTCAGTAGCATCAGCTTCTCGTCTATGTGCATTGTAGTCTCTATTGTGTGCGTAGAAGCCTGTTGTTAGTGCATTGACGTGCTTTGATGACTCATAAGATGCTTTGTAGTTAAATATTAGCAAGTCTACAACTTTGCGTCTCTTTCATGGATGTTTTGCTTTCATCATCATCG
This sequence comes from Flueggea neowawraea, assembly GCA_948243855.1. NCBI lineage: Eukaryota > Viridiplantae > Streptophyta > Magnoliopsida > Malpighiales > Phyllanthaceae > Flueggea > Flueggea neowawraea. The sequence continues at coordinate 13,753 of CAODLS010236454.1, forward strand.
AAACTAAACTCAATAATCTCTCCCTTTTTGATGATGACAAAACAAACATGAATTTGAATATCTATTCATCAATAACAAACAATTTGATCAAGGATTTTAGTCCTTGTCACTTGGTTAGCTCAGCACAATAATATTCATGATATTCAAGGCAAATATGATATCAATGGAAAAATAACATGCCAAATTCATGTAACATTTCTCCCCCTTTTTGTATCATCAAAAAGAATAACAAAAATAAATATGCTCCCCCTTTTTCAAAGAAAATATGATTAAAATTATTAAGCATACTTAGCTCCCCTAAGTAAATGTATTTTTCAAAGATATTATTTTGAAATCAAAACTC
>CAODLS010236482.1:0-16244 GCA_948243855.1 Flueggea neowawraea
ACATAAAGCATACATAAGGTATACATAAAGCATACAAATAGCAAAAAACAACCAAGGTTCGAGTTTCTACCTTGATTTCCATCAAGCACAACGGATATTAGGATCAATGCAAGCCTACTAGTCGAACCACAATATCAACAAGCGGGAACGACTATTTAGTAGCGCGGTCTAAGAGATTTTCGGGATTGTGATCAATTAGGAAGACTAAACTTCCTTTTTCCTTCTTGCTTTCAACGTGGGAAAACAATTGAGAGAGTGAGAGTGTTCTGTTGGTGTGTCCATAAAAAAGAAATAAGCCCACTTTTTCTCTTTTTGTATTTTCTTTCTTTTTCTTCTTCTTTTTTTTTCTCTTCTTTCTTTCTTTCTTTCATTTCACAATTAATTGCAAAAGTCCAAATGAAAGATCAATCAAGATTATTCTAGAATTGGGCCATCAAAATGGCCTTTAATTGGGCTTCTAATCAATTGGGCTTCATAGGCCCAAGTACTCGGTCCATCTGTCAATCTAATAACTGACGGACTCGGTTCCACACATTAACGTCATGGACGGACCCGATTTTTCAACAAATATGATAAATATTGTATTTATCATAATGACAATACAAGATTTATCATGTTGTAACAAAGAATAAACTATTGTTTAAGAAAAATGTATATGCTTTTCACTTGCGTGACAAACCAAGTAGTGCACGAGAATTTGGGTTCATACCTAAAAGGCAGAAGTTTTTTTTAATGAGTCGGTCTTTATAGAGACGATGACTCGTATCTCCTAATAGTTGTGAACCCATCATGTCTTCTTAATGAGAGTGGTGTACTACTTAGTACTTGTGTAGTGGATATTTTCTCTACGAAAGCATTTAAACTTGATCTTCCAATAAGTTAAACTTAGTCAAAGAGAATAAGAGAATGAGACTAGACAGATTCTATTTAAAAAAGGAGAAAAAAAAAGTGTATATGCTTATAATAACAGTCCTGAGACCACATTAATTTTGGTATGTCGGAATGGCATTTGCTTTGAAATTTTTCATTTGGAATTGGCTCAAATGTAATAAATTCATTCTTCATTTACGTATTAAGCTGCAGCTGCTATGTTTATGAGGACAATTAAACACTTTTTTCTTGGTTGATCACTGCTTTCATACAGACCCAATGTTTGCTTGGTCAACTCTCTGAACTTCAAGCTAAGGTATTATCTCGTTTCTTAATCATTATTAAGGGTATATCATGACCATCTAATCTAAATATTTTCATCACTTACTTGTACAGGAAAATATGCTATTGGAAACCAACAATGCATTAAGGATCAAGGTATACAGAACTCATAATAACGTCGTAAAGACATGTAATTTGAATGGCAAAGTATGTAGTTAAACCTAAATTGTGTATGCAACAGTTGGAGGAAACTAATGCAGCCCTCAGAACATCATGGGAACCTGAAGACCAACAAGTTCCATTCAGCCACCACCAACAAGTTCAGGGGCAGGGTTTCAGGGAGCCTTTGCATGTCGGGTACGTACTAGTACTTCCTCTTTCAAACCCATAATGTTTATTTCTGTTTGTTTTGGTTATTATAACATGTTTTTAAATAGTAAAAGAATATAGAGAATGACTTGAAAACTAAAAACATGCTAAATGTATACACTAATTTCCTACTTATAGTGACATTTTTTTCTTTTTTTGAAAATTTTAGCTACAACCCGGCGGAAACAGACCAAGGGAATGTCACAACGACATCGCAAAATGTGCAGGGATTGTTTCCAGGGTGGATGCTTTAATTTTTTTCATTCACCCTGATTTAAACTGAAGAGATATAATCTATAGAACCAAATAAAATAAATGCTCAGTGCAATAAGCAGACACCAACGTATGCGATATTGTTCGCGATATCTCATCCGCCAACTAAATATAGATACACTTGAGTAATAAATATATATATGCTTGTAGGCAACAGATCCTTAATCACATCTTATGTGACGAAACAAGTTTTTTTTTTCAATTTTATTTGGTACTTTCTATTATTATATTTAATTTACAACGTCCAAAGAAATTAAACTCTCGTACCAGTGTTTGTTTTTTTTTTATAAGTAAAGATGTAATATATATTAAAATAGAGTCACAGCCACTAAATTAGTGGTCGCACAAGCTGTAAAAATTATCACCCTAGGCATGAAGACAACCAAAACAACGGTGTTCGGATGTCTAAACAAGTCCATGCTGGAGTGGAAACCACATTAGCTCAATGCGGTATTGGAAAAACCTTGTATTTCCTCAATCGATCGGGACATCATCCCAAGAACTGTCATACCTGTATTTTTTGATTCTAGACATGTTAATGGCAAACAGTTTTGAATGATCAGAGAAAGCACGAGAGAAAATCGACAACTCAGAATGTTGAAATGAAAGCAATCTAAAACTCAATGAGATCACTGGTCCGAAATATTGACGTTATGCGAATCACTTTGTCGTCCAATCAAATTTATTAACCATCTTGAATTCTTGATCAGGATTTAGTGCAATGAATCGGACTTGAATTGCCCAAAATACCGGAGGAGAAGAAAGAGACTAGGCATATGGGGCACGGCACCCACGTCACGTCGTTGTAATGGTGGATTAACGTGCAAATCATTTTCCATCCGTCGGTGGGCTATGATCTGTTTGATAAGTATCCATCCACAGTCACACTCACGCAGGCCTCCTCAGCTAGCCTTTGTCTTGTTCATATGTAATTTGGTCCGTTTCAAGACACGAGCTGTAGTTGCTTTCACTCCGGGTTGACCGTATAGCAGTTGAAAATGTAACCGCCAATACTTTCTTTTAAACTAGAAATATTGTAAAATTCCCCATTGAATGCCAAAGACTTTACTGAATTATTTTATGTTAGATTAATTTTAAAAATTTTTAGATTTTCCAAAAGGATAAAATAAAAGAGATGTTAGTGCATTTATATGACAAAAATCAATAATGTGTACTGTGCGAATCCCGCACAATTCCGCAAGTACATGAGTCATACAAGTAATAGAGTGGTGAGGGTCTTGTCTTACAAGGAATTAGCTAACTACTAGTATTAGCCTAGTTTCTATTATCTATCTGGTCGAAGTCAAGTGAATTAAGTAACAATTGAATCTAAATACAAGTAAATTCAACTAAACTAATACAAACAATGGAAATAAGCACAAAAACACAAAAAGATAGTTTAAGTGACAATCTATCAAACACCAAGAGTGAACACCCAATTAAGGCTTACGTAATGTTCCTACGCAATGCAACGCTACCCTTTGACATCCAATCAACATCAAAACATGTTCTGATTGATATAGGCGGAGATTGCTAATCAATTGAATGCACTTTATCAAACTACACCTGACCTATTGCACCAAGTCTAACCATCTTTCTCTAGCATGATTGAGAAGAAATGCAATGCATTATATTTTGTCAATCTCTCTAATTAAATCAAATTAGTTTAACTACCTCACAAGACATGATTTTATCTTTAGCAATCATGAAATTGTGTCATTCAATAACTTACTCTCTCTCAAGCAATAAACTTAATCCAATGATCTATTCCTAGGTTGATCAAGTTTAGGAAAACATTAAGCACAAAATTGAACGAAAATCAACAAGAAACAAATATTGGAAACCAAGCATAGCATAATATATCACATATTTACATTGGGTTGCTTAATTGCACAAAACACAAACTAAAACAACGTAACTAAAAGTAAATTAACATTAAAATATAAAATCTATTCATTACAAACATAAAAATAAAGAGAGTATAATAAATGTAAAGAAATCGACTAACTAAGAAAATGATGACAATAGAGGTGAGGCTTTCTTTAGTTTTTCCTCTCTTCCTAGCCAGTGCCCTAGCTTCCATCCATCAAAAGCATGAACCAAAATGAAAACAATGGAGTGTTTATAGGTCACACTTGAAATGACACTAAACCCTAGGTCACCAAAGCCCAAAATACCCTTGCAAAGTGAAAAAAAATCCACTAATTCAAGTGCTATGCCACCTCATTGGTGAACCTCTACTTTCTAGCGCATGTGTCACGACCGTGACAGAATTGTCATCGTCGTGAATTATGGTAGATTCATGTCATGGCTGTGACTTACGTCAGATTCTTGTCATAGCCGTGATAGAATTGTCACGGTGGTGAATCTTCAATTTATTGTGTTCTTGTCTGAATTTTCATGTTTCTTTGTTGTTTACCTCTTTTCTTTTGCTTCCAATGGTTTCATTTTACTTTCCTATCAAAACAACAAAACTCACATAATATTTTCTTGAATTAAGCATAACTTGCAACAAAAACATAGTGCAATAGCCGCGTATACATGATATAAAGTGTGTGCATCAATGTATTGGTTGTGAAAAACGTTAAGGGTTACATATGGGGGCTTAAATTAAAAAACAAATGTACTATGAATAAATTTAGGCAGAGATAATTTTGAAAGGAAAAATGGAAGTGGAAATCGTTTTATGGAAATAGATAATGGTGAATAAAACTATGGAGAAAGGTTGTGAGTTCAATTTCCGATGGAAATATTTTAAATGACTTCCAAAAAACAACAAAATAGTTATCTCTTTTAATTATTTTTAAGTTCCAAGTTGAGTTGATTCATAGCCCAAATTCTGGAAATTTAGGGTAACACCAACAGAGGCTAAACATCTGCATGATGAGTAGGGTCCACCTGCAGACAGTAATGAATCTGTTTTTTTTTTCCTTCTTTTGTTTTTTTCATTTTCATCTATAAATACCCCATCTCCATTTCATTTTTTTACATTCAATTTTAATTATATTTTTCTCTCTTCTCTTATCAAACATACACAATCTCAATTACAATTCTCTCTCTTCTCTTGTCGAATGGATAAAAAACATTTGTAATCATTTGCTTAATGTATTTTATTATTTTTGGAATTTGAATGTAGCTATTTTTAACCTATGAATTTTTATATTTATTCACTCGACACTATTTTATAGAAAATATTATTTCCAAAAATTTTGCATAAATAATTTATCCAAAATAATTTAAAATAAATTTTTAAAAATATAATTTATTTTACATAAAAGTATAAAATTAGTATGTTAAATAAATGTATTTATTGTGAATTGTATATTATAAATAAATTAAATAAGGAGTGAAGTGATTGTAGGTCTCATGATGGAGTATAAAAAAAAGTATAATTGTTAAGATAAAGAATTTAATGAAAAGCTTATGTGACATGAAAATCATACCTACAATGAGTATAACTATTGTGGATGCCCTGATGGCCAAACTCGAACCAACTCACATATTGGGTTGCAAATGTGATTATCGATCAATATGATGTACACAAATAAAAATAGAAAAATTACTATTTTGTCCTTGTGATATAGTCGAATTCGTGATTATGCTACTGTGTTTTGAAAATGCTCTTATTGCATCTCTTCTATTAAATTCCATCAGCCAAAATTCAGTCAAAAATCAGCCAGAATTAACAGGACAAAAGAGATTGGCTTAATAAACGTTGTCCTGTTAGTTCTGACTGAGTTTTGGCTGACGAAATTGAAGAGTAGGGACGCAATAGAAGCCTTTTCAAAATACAGTGGTGTAACCATGAATTTGACTATAACACAGGGACGAAATAGTAATTTTCCCAATAAAAATTTAAATTTTGCAGTAAAATTCCCAATAAAAATAAATAGTGATGAAGAATTGCAAGTCTAAAACTAATTGAAACAATGTAATTAAAAAGAAATCCTAATCAGTAAAAGAAAAGGAATAATGCTAGAAAAGGGTTTTTAGAAAAGGAAGATTCATCTTTCAATGGTTATACTTGAAAAGAAAAGAAAAGAAAAGAAAAGCATGAACAAGATAAAAAGAGAGTAACAAATAAAGTAAAACCATGAATTTTTGTTAACCAATAACCATATACCCTTATCTTTTTTTTTTTGTTTCCAATTTGGTCTTTTTTATTTCCAATTTGGTCCAAACCTTGTGGTGAGCACTTAATTACAAGCCTGAGAAACATGAAAATACCCCAACAACAGCCAATAAAAGTGTTGTTTTCAAGTATATGTCATGACCAAATGTGACCCACAACCATTTTCCTCCTCTCTCATTAACTGCGAAAATCATCGATCCTGTACCAATTCTATCGTCAGTTGGGTTGCCAATAACTACCCTATTTTCTTATAAACAGGAAATAAAGTAAAAGAAAAATATTTGTGGTTGAAGCAATACCCAATTCACAAAAAGAGGTGATTTATTCATACATTCTTTTAGGAGGTGACATGGTGGACTTTATTGATAAGAAAAAAGACATGGTGGATTTTATTGGGGCCCGATTAGTGCATGCCTCCACAAAGGAGATATACGATTCACACACAGGTGTTGTAGCCATATAAATGTTTTTATTGCTGTTTTTTAAGCTTTGGTTTTTCTGTTACCGATCTTTCAGTGTCAATCACGTTATAATTTTAAAATTTTAAGCTTATTATCTTAACCAAATCTCATTAATAGTTGCAAACTTGTGATGATAAGCTTTTGGAGTCATATACCGGTAAGATGGGTCATTTGAGAAGATGAGTTTTAACTTCACTTACCCCAATCTAGTGTCTCTGTATACACATGTACATAAACATTAGGGTTGAATTATTGAAGATATAATATAGGCACACCCAATACGTACACTTTGTATATTAGGACCACATAATCTGGCATCTTTTATCTCTTTGTACTTGTTTCACAGATCAGTTCTTGTTGTGGCCAGTTGTCGTATTGTTTCTTAGGTGGATTTTTTTAAAAATAAATTTTAGAATTATAGGAATTTATGCAATAATTGTTCACAATTTTAGAAAATTTCTTAATATTGAAATATGATGTTTGTGTATGCCCTAGATTTAAAATGGTTGACTGATTCTGAATCAATTTTACGGGAAAATATATACATATGAAGATACAAATTAGAAAACTGATAACATACATTAACATGGAATATGAAATTGAAAGTCACAATTTAATTATGTTTTCTTGCAGTTTGTTGGTTTTTATAATTGATGCTTTTTTTTTTGGATCGGGACTTAACTGTTGGTATTACAATTGGGTTATAATGCAAGCACCAAGTGACAACTGACAAGAGAAGGGAATTGTTATCCAATTTGTATTGCCAACAAGTTTGTGCCGACAGATCAGACTTTTTTTAAAACAATTTAAAAAAAGTCACAATTTAATTATGTTTTCTTGCTCACCCTTTGTTTCTATTTTCCTCTTTGATCTAATTTTGGGAATTCATTGTGAAAAAAGAATGATGAGAGAGGATCAACAATTGAATGGAATTGGCCCAAAGACGTTAGAAGGATAGGCCCACGCTGTCCAAATCGCAAATAAATATAAAATGAATTTTTCATAATTTTTGTTAAATAAACATATTTTTTATATGAGTTAAATAAACACAGTTAGGAGATATTCTCATCACCACAATTTTTTTCTAGTTTTTTCTGTACATGGGAGGATTTCGTCCTCGAGGATGGGATGATGCTCTCGGTTGTGCTAACTCAAGTTTAAGTAAATAGAGTGACCGTGTAAAATAAAAATGAAAAGGTAATCATGTAAATTAAGTAAAAGAGTTCGATTATACATAGCAATCTAGGACTTTAAGTGTGAGAAAAATAAAGTAAAATTATATAACCAAGAAATAACAGAAAGGGACTACTCTTGTATTACTTGCCTAGAAGAACAATACATGTAACTAAACTAAATGTAAAAGTAAAGCAAGTAAAAGAAAGCAGCTAAATGACAAGAAACAAAATAAAATCCTAAAAGCTTACTTGCTTAGCAAAGGAATGTCCACACTCTGCCATGCCAACCAGTAAGCAAGTGAACTACGGAAAATTAAAAAACAGAACTAAAAGCAAAGAACTAAAGAAAAAAAAAATGCGAAAAAACAAATTATAAGAATTTTCGGTCTTTGATGTGTGTCCCCCTCTGCATAGTGCTTCCTTCGCATATTTATACTGAATGATCTAGACAGTTATTTCCTAAGTGCTTGCCCCACATTCTGCATAAAAACTTATGCTGCCACGTTCTTGTAACCTCCACGTTCGTGTAACTTCCTCAATCATGGATGTATCTTTTTTCCATGACGGCTGCTTTCTCCGGACAAGATTTGTTCAATGTTATGACCTTTCCCGAGCCACTTTCCTTTGAGAAATTGGTTTAGCCATCACTATTCTTACATTTGGGATTTCGGACTTGGGTTGGCCAGCCCGAGCATTGATCACCAGCCAATCCGAGTTTTTGTTGCTCGAGGTCGGATGAAATTTGTTTCATTGGATGTCTTCGAGAACGTTTCAATTCCAACGTACGCATACTCTCAACGGTCATGTGAGAAGATGCGCCTGTCCCTTCGTCATTAATTCGCAAGAATCACCTCATTCGTCTGCACAGTGACCGCGCTACCTGATCGTGACACATGTCTATCTCATTAAATATGCCTAACAATGTTGTGACTGTGTTGATTGAGTATATATTTTATTTTTTTTAAACAAAATTAACTGCAATTAATATTTAGTTTCACCAATTCCCCTAAAAACAACCTTATAATTTAAGAGGAAACTAAATAAAAAATGAATTCAATATTATTCATGCATAGAAACTCAATCACTTGACTTTTATAGACTTGTTTTTGATCGGGAACTTTTAATAGACTTTTGCTTCTTACAAATAAGAAACAGTATATAACTCACAAAATCAAATCCTAAACAAATCAAAATAGTGAGTAACCTACCAAGAGCTTGAATTAGTCAACATTTAAGTGTTCCCATGTTCAAAAGAAAAAAGGGCCATAATATTATTATACTAACTTATCAGAAAAAAAAATATTATTATACTATAAGTCAATTCATTAGGCAGCTAGAGATTTCGATATATATGCGAACTTGCAGCATGTGCATGATATATCAAAATCTTGTTATTTTTTTGATCGAGAGAACTAAAATCTTGTTATTACTAAAATAGGGTCGAAGAAGCTGAATTATAACAAAATTGATAAATGCGATGACCATTTATATTGAACTCAAATTGGCATAAACAAGATTTTACGCACCATTTTAAGTTCAAAATGATGGCCTTAACGAAACAATTCGACAAATATTAATAAAATTATATCACAATTTTTTGCCTTAATTACAAGATAGTATAAGATTTAGGAAATTTTTACTAGTGAACAAATGCTACCAACATCAAATGAAAACCAAAGTGAATAGATTGATTTAATTAGGTGTACCCCATAATACGTAAATGGACCCTATGTGAGCTTTGACAAGGGATGGTGATGCACGTGCATGATAACATTTCCCCACCATAGTGATGCTTTTGGTTTCGCCATTTTTGTTGTGTTGTCACCACCATCGGCCTTGGTGTTGCTTCATTTGGGAAGCTATAATAGCATATATTATATTCTTAGATTTTAATATTTTTTTGGTAAATACATTCTTATACTTAGTTACTACATACTGAAACTTGTAGTTCACATATATTCCACGTATGTATATATATATGAAATTTCACTTGTGTTGTCTCGTCATATTAATGTTTTACCCTTTTTTTCTAAAGTAAATAGATAGATGGTTTCCGTAATTAGTTGTTTGATATCGGATTTCATAGTAAGAATGTATGTAGATAATAAAATAAACAGTAGTACGCTAGGACAAAAGTTAATCTTGATGCCCTTTGTACACAAATAAACTGTCGAATCACGTATGTTCATCCTTATGATATTCGTAGTTGTTGATTAATCTTTGGTTAGCATATTTTTTTAACAAAGAGTGTTTAATATTGTTCAAAAAAATAACAAATAGTGTTTAATTGCTTCAACATTCTTTTTTTCAGAAAAATACGACAACCCCACACTAATACTATTTCAGCTAGACTGGTTCCGTATTAGTGTGCCACCTTAGTTACACCGACTGAAAAGTTAACTTACCAATATAGCATTCTTCCAACAATCATTCTACAACTCATATCTTCAAGAATTTTCTAATATTTAATGACAATTTCATTTCTTTGCAATTTTTGTTAACCCGACATTTAATATCTAATGAAACTCCCCAGTTCAAAAACCAATTCATGAAAAAAAAAACAAATATCCAATGAAACTACTTTTTACATTTTAATCTAATAGAACAAACTATAATAAAATTAAATTCATCGTCAGGGGGGCCCTGTGAAGCGATAGGTCCGTATTAATGGAACAAGTCAATGAATAATTATAGAAAGCAAAAGCCCAAAACGTGAAAATTTTTCCACACTTATGAAATGTTGAGCATCGCTTTCATTCTTTCACAAGGATGACGGAACAATGCTAATATAATACCTGTCTGGTAAAGCAAGCAAGCAACAAATTTTTTAATTTGCTGATTTCATTATGTGTCAAGAAAATTACAGTTTTTATTTAACTTATAATTCTTATTTACAGTTCAATTTCAGTCATATATTTTATGGATTAATTCTGTCAGGAAATCAAACGATAGAAGAATGCACAGAATAACAAAGAGCAATCACACAAGAACATAAGATTTACGTAGTTCTATCAATAACTGATCTATGTCTACGGAAAGAGCACAAATATTCTATTATTTAGAGTTACAACTGGCCAAAAGATTAATCAAGACGTTCTCAAGCCCCTCTTATATAGTTAACAAGTAATACAAGTCAAAACCAATTAGAAAAAAATCTTAATTGAAATCCTAAATCCCATCAGAATTCGTTACACGGTCAGTGAAGTAAAGACACAGATAGGCTTCGCGAGACACGATCATTCCTTCGTGTCTGTGTAGCCCAAAAACCCGTCAAGTCAATACACGGGCACGAACACGGCTGTGACCAAGACCGTGTCCGCCCAGTTCTTGTCTCTTCCGGCTCCAGTGCATCACACGGTCAATTCCACTCCTGTGTAGCTCTCTGTGTCCATCCAACAACTATTTTTCCTTCACAAATCCATCCTTCTTTGGCTTGTATCACTTCCTATAAGGTTTTGGCTTCATTTTTGATCAAAAAATTCACTCCAATCTCAACAATTTTGGATGATCTTAACTTGTTAAATGTGTGAATATTCTTTTATATGCATATCGTCTTCCTTTCTTTTCTTTTCGTCATTTGGCACATCAAATTGATTGTTAATAAACTCAAAACCTGATTATATTGAAATCATAATATTTGAGAATTTAATAACATATGAGTGTCATGTAAAAATAAAAAATTTAATAAATTGATTGTGATGGACTTATAAAAAAAAATGATTGTGATGGAACAATATAAGATTCATTAGTTTGAGGAATCTTAATTTAATTTTTTGGTTAAGAAGTACTAATAATTTGATTTATCATAGGGATTGAACAGATAAGAAACAACGGACAATTATTCTCAAAATTAACCGAAGATAAGCAAATTGTTTACGTTGATTTAAATAAAAAATTGCGAAATGCAACCCTACTTTGCAAAGAGACCACAAGATTCCGTTGAAGTAATTTCTTTGGATAGTATATATGAGGGTGCAAAAAAAAAACAGAAACTAATTGGCAGTTGAGCTTGAGTGTGGGTTTGGCTCTCTCACACTTATTATAGAGTGACAATAAAAATATAAAGATACCAAATATATAATTGGCTCACATAATAATTGGAACATAAGAACTCCATTTTAAAAAAAAAGTGCCACATTAGCAATCAATTATTATTATTATTTTGAACTGAAGCAATCAATTATTTACGTGGTACCACATTAACATATATAATAATATATTTTTTTTTATCTTGCAAGCCACAATCACATGAATATCAGAAGTGGGAGTAGCCAAATATCAAATATGAAAGGGACCAAATGTGTCAAATATTTGTTTCATGCCAAAACGACGACACCATTGTCTTACCTTCTTGCATGAGTCACAGTGGTTTGAATATGAAGGGTACTGATCCATTACGTGTTTATTTAATTGGGCATGCACATTCACACCTCTCATCCTTTATTTTATACTTTTAGTGCCAAAAAAGTTTAGGAATAGCAGTAATATTATTGTAGTTTATTATTATTAAAGTTAATTCAAATGTTAAGAGATTAAGAGTTTGATTATTGATGAAAGTAAATAAATTGAATTATAAAAAAAAGTCTAAGATATGGTAAACACCCTAGCATGAGATTATAAAAAAAACTCATAGAAATTTATAAATTATCCACAAAAAATAATTATTTGATAGTTATACTAACCTTTTCGGTTATAAGAGAAATCGGATTTTGAACCTCAGATCAACTATACAATACACACAACCATTTAAATTATTCCTAAATTGATTAGAGTGCACTACAGAAAAGGAACGGTTTCTTAGCCGCAACTGGCTTGTCTCTTGTTGGAAGATATCAATTCATGTTTCTAAGTGATGGAAGCATGAGACTAAGTGTAAGAAATACATAATCAAATGTCGTAGCTGCTATCAATTTTAAGATTTCAATTTCAACATGTCCTATTATCTTATGTTTTCGAAAATTTAAATTTCAGTACTTACAATGATTGAATTTGAGTTGTTTTATTGCACAAATCATTTAAACCAGGATATGCTATATAAGCCTTTATTTAGTTACAATTTATTTTGGGTTTTTTATTTTATTTAATAAAAATATGCGGATTTCAATTCAATTTTCATTTTTATCACAGGTTTAAATATTTACGTCACATGATGTAATGCCAATAGCATGGTGATATGGCATTTGACAAGGTATATTGGGTTCTTTGCTGGAGTTTGTATTATTGTATTTATGGCCCCGACTGGCTCTTTTGTCCCTTGTTTTGATGGTTGTTTGGGTGTTTTCCAGTTTGTTTTGGTCTCCGGTAGGTACTCGTGTCCGGTAGCTGTGTTTTGGAGTTTTCACGGAGAATTTGATGGATGTTACTCAGATTGAATTCGTCTTTTCGGGCTATTGTAGTCGTTGGTGATCAGAAGAGCTTCGTCGAAGTTTGGTTTTGGGATGGTCTTTCGCTCTTCTTCCTCTCTGCTGACAACGGGCTTATCATGCCTTATTGTTGCCGTTGTGGGTGGTTCCTTAGGTTCGTCCAGTGGAGTTTATTGAAAGGTAGCAAGGAGGTTCAACGATGGTGTTGAATGACTTGTACAGGTGGCTGGAGGCTTGATGAGGATGTGGATCCACCCGAGATAGCTAGAATAGGGGTTTGGCGTTTTTCAGGTTAATTTGAGTCAATCCGTTTATCTGCCCGAATGTATGACTTGGCCACTTTGTTTTGAGTTTTGTCGACCCAATATTATTTGTAATAATTTCATATCAGGCCTGTTTGTCTCCACTAGTTCTGGACTTAATCTTTTGTAATTTATATTTAAAAAATAATAATTATATCTCATCAAATATTATTAATTATTTTTTTTTGTGGTAGAAGAATATTTTAGTTATACAAAATAAACTTATCGAAAAACAAAAGAGACATAAGAGGATGAGGAACATAAATAAATTCATGAATACTAAAAAATTGTGAAAAACCATTCTTCGTGATCTAATAGCACAAAGATTAACATCCCGGGTGATATAATAGAGAGTAGTAGCTGTCAAGAATAGAAGGTGACGAATACAAAATACCAAAGCCTGATGATGTCCATTCCATTCAGTCCTCGAATTGTAAATATCCATTGCCAGTTGAGTCAGATTGAATGGATACATATGTCCAATTCTTTCCCAAGATCAACTCTAGACCATAAAGAATAGCTTTTAACTCTATAATCAAAGGAGACAGAAAACTTTTGTAATCTATATTTTATCATTAATAATAAAATCTCCTCTTTGTAAAATTTTACAGAAAGGACCAACAGAAAGTTAACTGATAATTTTAAGGATCAAAATAATTTAAAAAAATATTGTAAATTACAAATCTTTTTGCTATCTGTTCCGCTTAGTAACAAAAGCCTGGATAGATGTGGTCATGGTTCGGAATCGTTGGTTCCTATTCATTGAAATGACTGAAGCGGAATCGGATAGCCCAGGGCCATTTTTGGCACTTCTAGTTCAGTTTCAGTTCGGCCGGTTTGGTTCACGGTTCGGGTTAGACGGGTCAACTGAATTTTTTAAAATATAAATTAATAAAATAATGTTGCTAACGCTTTTGGTCTTGGTTCAGTTTGATTCAGTTCCGATTTTCAAAATTGTAAAATAAAAAAAAAATTGTCTACTTAATTTTAAATAGAACAATACAAATAAAAAATTAAGAAATATATAACAAGTAATAATTTAATTGAAAAATAATTAATATAATTAAATAATACAAGTAATTATTTTTTTTAAATGAAAATGAAAGGAAAAAAATAAAAATAAAAAGGTTTGGTTGGATTTTTTTCTTTGAACCATCTTAACTGACGGTTTAATTAGTATGTTCAAATCAGCAGTTCCACAGTTTTTGAAAAGATTTAACCTAAACCAGACCTATTATAGGCGATTTCAGGGATGTCTGGCTCCGGTTTTGACTGGTTTGGTTTGATTCCCATTCGAATCACTAGTTCGATTCACAAATGGCCATGTCTAAGTAGAAACGAAGCCAATAATTTTTTTGCCTGGGGGCACAACTTTAGTATATAATAAAGAAAATTAGATGATCTTATGATCATTAAATAAAATTTAAGTCCTACAAAATTCAAATTCAATTGAAAAGAAGAATACAAATATTAATTGTTAGGTGGCAACAAATTCCTACTACTTCTTATGTTCTGAAAATGATCTAAAATGACTTCATTTTTAATTTAAAGAAATATCTATTTTCTGACGTTTTGTCCCACCACCGTTCAAGTTTGCACGCAGAATGACTCTGATACCATAATTGTCACGATCCGGTATAAACACGCAATTATCCTTAAGCAACATCTGAAAATTCATAGGCTTCCAACCATGATGCTCATAATCTCTCCCGATACAATCATTAAGAAAATCATCTCTCATCTTGTTATGCAAATCCGTCTTGATAATTTGATGAACCATAAGGATCATTTGATGAACCATCACTTCCACTTGTCAATGGTCTTTTAATCCTTTCCAAATATCTAAACATATTTTCTGTATATGTTATTTTTAATCAGAAATACTTCAATTAATAAATTAAGTCCATCCAACAACTTTCAAAACCTAGCAATTAATCTACCAAAAAAATGGAAAAAATCACATAAGAAATTTGACTCAAATAGATAAAACTCAGTTCAAATTTTAACTCAATAACAAAACTTACTAAATTACAAGTTTACAATAGAAATTATGTTATAAAAAATTCACAAACCATAAC
Organism: Flueggea neowawraea; assembly: GCA_948243855.1. Lineage (NCBI taxonomy): Eukaryota > Viridiplantae > Streptophyta > Magnoliopsida > Malpighiales > Phyllanthaceae > Flueggea > Flueggea neowawraea. The sequence goes on from CAODLS010236482.1 coordinate 15,306, forward strand.
CTAAGTACTATCTAACCATAGAAAACCCTAACTTTGTTGATATCAAAAGAAAAAGAAAGACAAAGAAGAGTTGAAGGAGTCGATTTACCTACAAGAAGAAGGCGGTAAACGACGACAACGAGTAGCAATGGCGGATTGGCGGCAGAGCTGGTCTAGCCTTTCTTCGCATTTTGCTCCAAAAAGAAGATACGAGTCTCAGAGAGAGTGTGAGTGAAAGTGACAGTCTAATGCAATACCATTTTGTGTAATTTAAAATCAAAATTTTCTTCACCGAACGACATGTTTGATAGAGAACGACCTTTCGTTCGTCCTGGTTTTAAAAATACCCAAAATGGCGTAGTATCACTTATCTTCTTCTCTTTTTTCTGTGACCTTAGAAGGAGTTGCAAGGGGAGCTTCATCGGTTTTAATGGTGCTCTTTCTCACCTGATAGTAAGATGGGTGCACTCTATAGGGAGGTAATAGAGGAACTGTCACGACCCATTCCCGGGACCGCGACCGGCGTACGAAATGAACCGTCTGTGGAAGCCCGGCCTATCTCGCACAAGCCTCAAAGTACAGAACTTATACCCAAATATCATATTTAAATAAATATGAATAACAATTAAAAATATAAACTTTATTTATTAAAAAAAAACATATATAACATCAAGTGCGGAAATTAATTTCAAATTAAATCATTTGAAATATCAAAAACCTAAACAAGACCCACAGGAATCCGATGTGTGGAGCATCTAACAAATCATACAAATAGGTCCGGTCAAAAGGGCATTGACCGCAATATCAAATCCCTCACGGAGCATCAAAAATCAACGAACAAAATTCCTCTGAGTCACCTGCAAGATGATAATAACAGGAGACAAAACAAACAAAGAAAAAGGGTCAAACCCTGTGAGTGAGGGACAACACTCCAGATTGCCTCATACGTGCCTCACAAAG